>JAECUM010004953.1:0-121629 GCA_016617855.1 Megalonaias nervosa
AGATGCAAAAACTGATCATATCTAAATGACTACATTTACATACACTACTTAATAACACTAACAACTTATTATGGTGATTCTTTCTGTTTTTTTGTTTACTATCAGCTTTCTCCTCATATTCAATGTATTTAAACAATGCCATCCAAGTTTTCTGTCACCACACTATCATGAAAATACCTATTCCACTACATACTGAATTTTATCTTGGTTTTATTTGTAGGATAATTAAGATCAAAACCTTCTATGTATTAAACACCTTGACAGAAAGCACCCTGATAGAAAGCACCTTGCCAGATTTCCAGTTATTTTAAATGATGGTTAGGACAACAGAAGCCAATTTAATGTCTAGTATTTTTGAAAATAAGATAAAAAAAGATGAACATAAACTCATTCTGTATTTCATATTGTATAATTTTAAAAATGAAATATCATTCTCAATGATCGCAACTGGCATGCACATTCTTCCTGAAGGATTACGACGGAAAAATGGCTTACAAGCTTAAAACAATGTTTCTTTGAAATATAATGCTACTTATAAAATTGTCTGTTGCTGAACATCATTTTCCACAGATATATAATATAGTTTAATGAAGTTTTGTTGCTTGGCTTGATCACTAACTCAACCTTATGCATTGTATAACACTAAATACTCATCAACATTGTTTTTTTTATAGTGATGCCAAATTTTGATACGAAAACCATTCATACGTCAAGAAAAGAATTAACAGGAAAATACCCTACTAAAACCATTCTCTTTCACAGAGATTTCAGCATAGATGACTGTAGACTTTTTTACACTATTCATTTTATTTAGCAAGAAAATGTCCGCTGTGCCTTTATCACAGGAAATCTGATAAAGTTTACATGGAAAAGCACCCAAGTGCTTATCTAGAATAAGTATGGTACATCAGAGTTCTAACATTCAAATATACATCTGTTACTAAAAATGTATCTATTCACTATACTGTTATAGAAGAAACTTTCTTAGGGGCTTAAGATTCATTTTCCAAAAAGTCTATACATGATAACTGCAGTTCCTAAGTAGAATTTTGGACTATGAATTACCTGGTATTTGTAAAAAACACCAAAAACATTTATCTGCCAAGTTATTAATAACAAAACTGGAACTGTACTGGAAGAAATATGTATCATGCTGTTTTTCTTGAGACTGAAAAGCCTATGTTTATGCAAAGTTGCTTGGCATGCCTGTTTACTTAAATGCTGTATGCTAGAAAAAGAGTAAAATAAAACAAACTAGCTAGCAACCAATCATTAAATTCAGGCAAATGTTAAGATACTTTTTACTATATATATATATATATATATATATACATATACATATAGTAATATCTATATACATTCATATTCCTTCAAACCTCAACATATTAAGTTCCACAAATACTGTGCCCTGGATTTACAATATTCTATTCCAACTTTAAAATGTAACAGTTAAAAAGTACAGATGAATAGATCAAGCTGGAGCCCTTAGTAAATATGTGTTTTGGAATGTATAATAACATGAAGTGTACAATTACATCTATACTAATATTTACTTAATTACTGTTTCTGGTTACTGGTATAATGCTATAATAAGGGATAGATATGGGTATGGAACATTCAAGAATACATAATTTGGTCAGGTTAAGGACTAATTATTTTCATAGAGTAATTTCAGTTATATGTACAAGATATGAGATATGGACAGAACATAAAAGAAAACTGCAAAAACAATTACAATCACATGAAGTTTACCCACATCTCTGGTAAGAAGACTGTCTTTTACAGTTTTACTGATACTAGTTTAATTGAATTTTTTTTAATACATGAGATCTTACCACTGTTCCTCTATTGCTCACAATAATCAAAACTTTTACAATGGGCATGATCCTGGAATAAATCAATCAGATACTGATACATGTATTACATTAAAACACGATTTGAGCAAGCTCTATCAGCAACTATCTGTCAGTCAGGAGTGCAAAACGCATCATGAATAGATTGATTTTACTAACACTGATATGAACAACCACCTGCTAAATACAAGCAGCAGCCATGATTATCAAAATATGTTTCAACACTGCTATGAATGACTAGATCACAAAACCAGATATAAACACTACAGATCTCTATTTGTCATTTGTACCTATGATTACTGAGTAGTGTCTGAAAGCAGACTGCAGACTGTACTGAATCAATCGGCACAAAAAATGTCTACCTAAATGGTACTGGTAGAGTTGTGTGTTAAAGATTGTAAATCAGACTCATATACCCATCACACGAACACTATTGTTTCATCATCTTCTAAATCTCTATTATAATCAACAAGTCCATTTTAAAGTATCAGCAATCAGAGATGTACATAGGGAGTTCAGAGTCTGTGTGTTTATCTGTTTTGAAAACCTGCACAATACCAATAATGTCATAAATAGAGGCTCTCAAATGGGTAATGATTTAATATTGAATTTATAAAAACAAGTTGAATAAATTAGTTTTTGCGAACCTTGGCAAGCAAAAGCTGACATTATTCAATGAGTTTCATAAATTTAATATTAGAACATTACCCATTTTGAGATTCTTTTTATCAGATAGTTTTTATTTCAGTGGAAATTATTTAGATACAAAGAAGATTGAATAATTTCATTCATTCTGACAGATGCCGTACCTTCATTTGCTGTGTGCAAAAAACAGTCCCAAACAAAGTTGAACAAGTAAAAGGTAGATGATACTTTTTACAAACTATAAATCAAAGAACAAGCATCCATCTGAATAAACAGAACATTTTACAAAGACAAAATCATTTTTCAACACAGAATGTCCAATGCATGTGATGTCACATTGTTTGACATGGTATACAGTACCAGTTAGAGTAGGCCTAGAGTACATGATCCTTCTTTACCCTAAAATGTCACTTTCACTACTAAACATTACATTGTTGTGATATTTATGTGAAAAGAGGATTACTGGATGCAGAAATTCCTATATTTACTACAATGTATTTGTGACCAGATATTTGCAGTATTTGATTTGGAACAGTAGACTGTACAAAAGAGGTAAACAAATTTCTTCTTGGGGCAGATTTGCATCACATATTAACCACATAAATATGCTGCAGTTGGATCAAGTTCTGTTGGCTGGGAGACCGGTTTATGTCCACATTCTTCTGTGAAAAGAGGTGAGTATATTTACTTCTGTAAGTTAAACATTTAAACCATGCTTGTATACAGGGTGGATTCTATGTTACAGATATAATGCCCCCTCCCTCACCCCCTATCAAATAAGCAATACCCTCAGTTTTACTGCTTGTTGTTGTTCATGTCTTGGGGTTTTATGCCATTTTTCATATGATGATATTGTTATATATGACATAACAAACCCCTGTGGGGGTAAATTGGCCATATTCAGACACACATGATTTTTCCTTAATTCCCTTTCATTGAGTCAAGTTGAAAATTGGCTGCCAAAATGTTCATTGAAAACAAAAAATTCCAGATGGCAGGGTTAAAAAGATTTTCCCACAGTCGCAGCTAATCAGTAAACTGAATACTGCACAATAATTTTATGGGATTATTTGAACCAATCAGAATCACATAAAGTGATATGTAACATGTAGTGACATCAAAAATATGAAACTGTACCGACTATGTGATAATGAGATCTAATCACCTGGTACTACTGTAGCATGATAGGTACTTCTGTAATGGCTCACCTGTGTTGCTACAATACACTATGGCTGGGGTGATGAAGGTCTTTTTTTAAAAAGTTGTTTGTTTCCTTCAGATAATCCAATGAGAATTTTCAGGTATTTAAGTTCAGACCATTTATTCTTTGTAACTGCAGAGTGTTGATACCATCCCTGATAATTTTTAGCAATAACATGATTTTCAAATTAGCTGCTGAGGTAGCCATACTGGATGAAAGATCAATAACATTGCCTTTAGGACCAACCAGACATTAGAACACTTCTGGTGAGAACTATAAATGAATATCACCATAAATTCTGGAGGAGTAATAACAAGATTTTCAAGATGGCTGCAATAGTGGCCATGCTGCATGTCAGATAGCATCATTTTCATTTAAGCCCAAACAGATATCATAAAACACCCTCTTATGAAAACCCCATTTCAAACAAAAGGTGATAGCAAGATTTTCAAGATGACTGCCATGATAGCCATTCTGAATGTCAGATTGGCAACATTTTCATTTAGGACCAATCAGACTTGTATGAAGTCTTTGTGTGAAAATCTCATGTTGATATGGCTTTCCACTTAGGAGTAATAGTGATAACAAGATTCGCAATATAGCAGCCATAGCTGTCATACTGAATGTCTGATTAATACCATGTTCATTTAAGACCAACTAAATGCCACAATTCATTTTCTTCTGAAAACCCAATAACACCAGTAGAGCTTAAAAAAAATCATAAAAAATAGGTAAATTTATTTTCTCCCTGTCATGATGTCATTGAAGACTTAGCAATATGGTACCAAACAACCCTTGTGATCTTGACCATGAACTTCAAACCATCCTACTCCTCTGTTAAACTAATATGCACCAAATTCAATAACAGTCCATAGAAACAGAAGATGATGTGCTCTTTTTGCAACAAATCTGGCAGGAGAAACAAAAAGAGATATGAAAAAAACCCAGAATTAACTAGAGAACCATTGATATTGTGCATGCATTCCAATAAACATAAGAAAGAAAAGATATGCACTAAAAAAATATATGCAAAAGGAGAATGGAATTTTACATCAGTGAAATCAGACCTCTTGTATATTCAAACCTCTATTCTGAAATATTATGCTTAAGGGTTTTACAAAACTAATTAGTCGAGTTCTTAATTTAAACAAAGAAATATAAAAGGTAGTAAATTAATAAGTCTACATAATGTGCCACATGAATTATCAGTAAGTCTACATAATCACATGAATTATCAGTAAGTCTACATAATGTACCACATGAATTATCAGTAAGTCTACATAATATGCCACATGAATTATCAGTAAGTCTACATAATCACATGAATTATAAGTAAGTCTACACAATCACATGAATTATGAGTAAGTCTACATAATCACATGAATTATCAGTAAGTCTACATAATGTACCACATGAATTATCAGTAAGTCTACATAATGTGCCACATGAATTATCAGTAAGTCTACATAATCACATGAATTATAAGTAAGTCTACACAATCACATGAATTATCAGTAAGTCTACATTATCACATGAATTATCAGTAAGTCTACATAATGTACCACATGAATTATCAGTAAGTCTACATAATGTACCACATGAATTATCAGTAAGCCTACATAATGTACCACATGAATTATCATTAAGTCTACCTACTATGCCTACTGGCATTATTAAACAGGGTTTTGAAAGCACAGTGAAAGAGTTCTAAAACGTAAGTAACATATAACAAAACCAAAGATAATTCTGTTACATATAAAAAGTCATATACTGTGTTTACAATACAAATGCAAGTTGTATTGGATGAATCTGAAATATCTTAAGGGAAAATAGTGACTGTAAAATGAATCATGGAGAGTGCCATGGAAAAGTTAAAGACACAAAAGTTTGCCTGCATCACCATATATACATGCTTTTAAGGTGAGTCAAACTGAAAACATAGACTCTGATTTGCTATTGCATAATGCGTTGGTAGACCAGAATCTATTTTGTTTCTTCCAGTAATTACTCCTAATAAACTGCATACAATCATATCTGCCAGTGCATAACACAATGGTGGATCTGGATCCATGCAATTGGAGCCAACTTATATCGAGTGTATGTGGTATATAAAATACAACGGGTCATACAGAAAACTGGTAAAACAATGTGACCTTACCCAAAGAACATTTGATGAGGATATAAAATATAATTTGATGCTTGACTGACAGTGGCCTCATGGCAACCTGCAACATCAGCATCTAACTTTTTTCAATAGCTGCAGATACTGAAATTTTCTTAAGAAAGTAAATGCATTTTTCTATAATTAATGAAGACAAAACATCAACTTTTTCTTGCTTTGTGTTGTTAAATAACCAAATTCAGAATGATATTTGACAGAAATGAATTTCTGCAAAAAGTGGTATCCATCAATCTGACAGTAAAACCAATATTAGATGCATGAGGTTTGGCCTCATCTTTAGAACCATAGCTACAAATAAGCATGACACTGGAACTCCTCACAAAATAATGCAAACAATGTTTAAAGAAGACAAAGAATTAAACACAGTGTGATGAAAATATAATTGCATAGACTTTAATAAAAATTTAACATGCAGAAAATACCAATCATACTTCCTCCACAAGTTGTACTGGCTGCCATGTATAACCTATCATGTGCTGAAAAATGGTGTTAAACCCAAAACAACAACCAACATCCATCAGAAACAATCAAATCTACTGATTATCAGAATATCCAATCAAACCTGCCCTAATGGTAAACTTTATATAGCTGACACCTGGTCACAATGACCATTCAGTATTCCCCATGAAATGTCCTCTGTAAAAGACATGTTTCTGCCATTTGATAGTCAGAGAATGGTTTCTTACGTCCTAAAGTAACACTTTAACCATGTAAACAAAGCATTTTGTTTTCCTGAGAAAGGTCCGTTTTGTTACAAACATGTCATGTGAATTTATATGAAAACCAACCTTATCTTGTTTACATTCACAGCAATTGCCAATTTATCCTCTTGACTTTAAATGGCTAATCTCTCCCTTGCTAATTTAAGAATTTGAATATTGATGCTATTGTTTAGCAATTTGTTGTTTGGGCAAACACTCAAGGTAAATTATCATCACTGGAGGAGGGTATGTGCTGATTATCGTATTCAAATAAAATATTGAGAACTAATTTTACCCCAAATTCGCTTTTTTAATAAATCTGATGTATCAACAATTCCTATGAATGTTTATGGCCAACTAATAGTTTGGGAATCAAGATCACAACAAACTCTTTCTACATACTCTTCAAAATGCAAAATTCCAATTTAGCTTTCAAATGCTGCTCAGTTCTGTCTGACAAGTGGATTATTTGAATTACACCCCCACCCACCCCCAGCTTAACTATTATTGCAGTATGGAATATCTGCATAATCCAAATGCATTGTTGTCCAGGAAAAATGATCAGATAGTCACAATGTACTAACCATGTTTTCATTTAATTCTAATGCATGTTTGAGATCAAAATATTAGATGGTATTTAATCATTAGCTTGCTCTTTTCAATTCAAGAATAGATAACTGATCAACACTACAGTCACTATTTAAGATATTTTGTTAATTTAAATGTTAGGGTCTGCTTTGCTGTATTATACAATAACAAAGAACTGTGGTTGAAAACTATGTGGGAGCAAAAGGATCTTGGTAGAGTCTCAGAATCATAATCTAAGGGTCACATGATTGATACCTACCCAGGTCAATCCAAATAGACTGCCCTGGTGCATTCTTGGGAAAGAAACTTAGCTCCATTTCTTTGGCATGATGTAGCACAAAATGTTCTAAAAGTGTCACTAAAACCAGCCAACAACTTTTCATATGACATCATGATGGGAACTGTGTTTCAAATTAAATGCCATCAAAAATCTTTGATCACGAGTCACCAGCCAATTATTGCCTAATCTTTATCTCATGCCTCAGACTGAAAGAATAATATACAAGTCTTCCAAAATTCAATGCTATAAGACAAACGATATTCCTAATGTATCACTGGTTTTTATACAGTTTTACAGTTAGTTTCTCAGTTATATCTTACCTACATTTGTCTTGGCATTTCTAAAATCTAAAGAACTAACCCCATAGAAAGGAAAATGTATCTGATTGGAAAATTTAGAAAAGCTTTCAATACAAAATTATAGACTGACTGTCTGATAGTCTGTTGACCACTAACAAAACATACAACACAACCTGTGTCCAGTTTATATTTATCAAAGAGTATTAAAACTCTAGAATTTATATCAATTTTCTATACACTGTGCCTCTTGTTGTTATCAGTTAATTAAAATAGATCCAATGGTAAAATGCCCAGTAAATTAAATGGCATATTTGGTTTTCATGACCAGCTGAAGCACCAGGTCAATCTATTGCGATGTGCATGGGGTTATAGTGCAGACTCCAGCCAGTGCACAGATTCAACTAAATTATACAATTACTGTTATTGGTACATGGTATTCACTGTTACAGTCTAATCTTTATTATTTTATAAGCAAAAGTTAGAACTTCTAACGTACACATGGTAGTGTCAGTATATATTATTTAAGACTCATATGTTTTTGAATGTATACATTTGTATTGCACTATTGTGCTATTTCTATTCAATTAGTTAAGTTTTGTGAGTTTAATGCTATTTTTCAGCACAAGATAGACTATACAGGCCAGTCAGTATATTTAGTGGAGGAAAACCCTGGGAAGAACCATAACTGCATTGACCAAGCTGAGACTCACACCCATGCAAAATGAGATGTCAGTGATCAGTAAAAGGAGTGCTTTAGACCACACAGCCATTTCAATTTGAAAGACATGTTATACTTTTTAAGGATTGTCTAGCAACAACTAGATCTGTCAGTAAGTGTGTGTTTACAGAATACCTATCCCCCCATAAGACATGCAGTATAAATAGAATTTTTAAAATTTTTATAATTGGGGAAATAACTTAAAAAGGTCTAATCTGACAAAGATGAAACTTAAATGGTACACAAACTCATCATAATACAAATGTATGCCTAGTTTCTTGGGTAGTTCTGGAGACATTAACTGGACAATACTGTCATAGCTGGATGGACAGACAGACAGACACAATTTGAAATAAAAATAGGGATAACTATAAAAATGTTGATCAGATGGTCTCCATTTCTTTACAGGACACAATGTCTAGTCTAGTCATGAAACAAAAGCTTACAATGTAACATGAACATATCTCAAAAGGGTTTTGCAAACCTATTTTATTTGCTATATTATGCAGAAGGGGTTGGGCTGCTAGTTCTCATGACATAAGATAAGCCCTTCCACAAAAGGATTCAGGAGATATTGGATAAACAAAAGTGTTCTGGATGAAGGTCAAGCCTTGGACTGAAGTATACATGACCTCATTTTTTGAGGGTTCATTATAAAACAAGAAAATCCATAAATGCATCCTCTTACCTGTTACAATAATGCTGCTGATCAAGTGACACATAAGTAAACAATCCCTGTGACCTTTACCTTTGACCTTGTAAACCATACACTCCCCTGTTAATACATAATAAACTTCATAACAATACATTTATGGAGACACATAGCCCTTAACAGTTCAACCCTGCAAAATAAACAATTCACTCATTCAACTTCACCTTTGATACCTGGATCAATCATTCCCAAGGGACACACAATGTACACCAACAATACATTATACAAGCCCACTCCCCAAAAGAAACTGACCACTGTGACCTTGACCTTTGACCTGTTGATTGCCACAACAGCAGAAATATTTACATTCCATGGCAAAACATCTTTCCTTTGTCTGGTGTCAATTCAAGATTTATACATCAGCTCACGATGATCTTGACCTTGAAGCTCCTTGGTTATTAATCTCCAGTGACATTTACCCCCTTCCAACTCCTGATGCATTTGCATTTGTGGACTAAGTCTGATGCTGATACCCTGATGTAAACATGAGATACTGTCCTTTGAAGCACCCTGACCAAAAGTTGATGCCAGTCAGATGGACTGATGGATGGACAGATATTGTGAATACCAAGTCTTGCCTACTGCGACATTTGTGGCAGGCAAGACATAAACTCAAAATGACAGTGTGGCTGAATTGCAAAAGCTTTGGGTTTTTTTTTGCTGAATGGTGTAGTATTTCTTATGTTGCACTCCACATATCAAGTTATACTACTCTGCAGTAAGCGTGTCTGAGAAACTAAACTAAATGCAAAGTTAATGCTGATCAGTGGAATGTGAACTATAGATCACAGTGACTTAGTTTTAACTGAAAAGTGAGAAACATCCACATACCAAGTTATAAGACTCTTCAGGCTATAGCATCTGAGAATCTGAACTCAAATCGAAAGTTTGTGCAAGTCAATGGCATATGAAATGCCAGTGACAGTGACCTAATTTTTATTTAAGATTGCAGTATTCTTCATTATGCTACTGTATACCAAGTTACATGACTGCAGGCAATAGTGTCTCACAAACTAAGCCAAATGCACAGGTCACTGTGGTGAAATACAAGTCACACTGACCTGGTGGGGACTGAAGGGTGTAATACTTCTCATAATGCATCTATATTTCAAGCTGCATGACTGCAAGCAACATCGTTTGAAAAATTGAGCTTATGCAAACAAACCCTAACCTTGAGAAACTATACTTCACATAAAGTAAATCATTGAATCAATAAATATAGGTTATTATGACCCAGTTTTCATGTTATTGTTACTTGCTTTCATAATAGGGACCCACGACTATTAACAGGAAAAATGGAATTAATACACAAGATCTGCATTAATGTTAACCCAAGACTCTACCAATGGAATGAAAACCCCTGATGCCTTTAGGATGGAATTAGATTTCATCTGTATTCTATATATATCTCTGCTGATGTGAACCACAAAATGTTTGTGTAGAAATCAGAAGAATGATTGAACATTGATGTGAGCCACACAGAAGTATGCGTAGAAATCTGAAAAATGATTGAATATTGCTCACATGCATATTACAGTGTATACACAAATTGGTAAAGTATATCTGATTCTTTTTTCAATGCCATAACTGTTCCAATGGCCACAAGGGCAAGTAAGTGTATAATACAATCTAGCTCTCCTCATAATAATCTCACTTTGTATGTAACAATTTCCATTGGTTGTAAATTTAAATCAGCTGTAGTCTCAATCACCTCTTCCTCATATAACAGGGACAAACTCATGGCTGTGGCTGACATCACCTCTATCTCTTTAAAGATACTGGAAAGCGCAACCTGTGGAGAAAGCAATAAAATCATCACATAAATTCTTGTATACTGACATATATGGAACATTCTAAACAATTTGTTGAATAAATGAGTTTTCTTATACCAAAATACATGCAGGGTACTCTGATTTATCAAAGAGTTCATAGGAAAATAATACAACATTCTACATTGCATCTATGGGTGACAACTTAATACTGAAAAAGTGCCTTCCCTGGGTCCCAAGCATGTTTTCCTTGAACAACCCTTAATAAAACAGAGAACTTTATGATGTTGAAGGTTTAGTTTTGAATTAAGTTATAATAAAAGACTTTTGATAATACTCATTAAAAGATAACTAAAATCAGAATGAACTATTTCTTTTTATAACAGAGACAAATACTTGTTGATAAATTTCATAGCTGACCTTACCATCAAAGATGAGATCTGGTGATAAAAGGTTTGAACAATTTCATTTTGACACAATAATATCTGATTTCACAGAAAAAGATTAAAATCAAAATACAGATTATGTGTTTTTTCTAACAAAATTATTACTGACTGGAGATCAGTATAAAAATTCTTAGACAAAAAGGAAAAGCAGAAGAAAACATTAATAAATCAAGTGTATTATTTAAAACGAGCATAATATTTATTTGAAGAAAAAATACTAACATAACAAAAGACTGAAATAACAAATAACCAATGAGGGCACTGCAACTGCAAATAACAATGGAAAGGGAAGTGCTCAACTATTTTTACACATGAATTATACACTTATATATATGCAAATGTCTGTTGTTAGTGGTGTACAGTGGATGCAAAAAGCTCCTCACATTAAAGGAACAAAAGACAGTAATTTTCTAAAAAGAGGAAACTGTTCTGTAGTAATAATCAATACCATTTTTCTGACACTTGACACTTGGATGATTGTTGACATTTCTGGCAACAACTATTTCTCTGTTACACTGTAGCATCTTTAATCACATCAATCATTTTTATATGAAAAATTTTTCAGATCAATATTTTGGTATATAAATCACAAGTCTTGTTTTAAACTAAAGCAGATCTGTGGACTTACTTTGCCATCTGCAGTCTGGCACGTCAGCCCTCTAGAGAAGAAATTGCAATCCACTCCTAATCTGTGCAAAATTAATGCCGATGTATCTTTGGGCACTGTTCTTACTGTTATATCATCATCCTTGTTTTGCATAGTTCTCAAATTTAGGAAATGAATATCACAGGGTAAATCAGTTCTGATGGCTGAGAATGTATGGTAGAGTGGAAACACCTCTTGTGTATGGTAAGGCATAACAAATAGAGGATGAATTAAATAGAGAGAAGAAAGATGTCCCAGTAATGAAGGGAAGGCAGGATGTCTTGACTTCTCCTGAAAATAAAAAAAACCTCAATCAACCATTCATTTATTGATCTACCTTCCAAAATGCATGTATACATTACAGATACTGATACAAACTGGGATGAAATACATTTTACAGTCCCCCTCCCCCATGCTATATGTGTATATTGCATTACTAAGAAACCTCACACATGTTGAATTCGCATGACTCGAATCCATCCATTAAAGGGGAGCTGAATCTTCATCCCTGTTGAACACATACAAAATGGTGGTTCCTGCTTGGAAACATATACTGCAAGTTCGCGTATATATGCAAATGACACGTCTTGGGGTAAGCTGAAATACTCGTAATCTGGAGTTTACTGTAGATACAAAGACACATAAAATATAAAAATTTCAAAATTTGAAGCACTGCAGAAACAAATTTTAAATTAATTCATATCTGTCAGTATCTATAAAAAACAAATTGCTAACTATTCTCAGGAATTCTGTTTTATTAGCATAACTATACATACTCGCATACAAGTCAGAGCTAACTGCACAGACCCAGATCTGTCATTGCATAATGTGCCTGCAGATCTGGGTCTTTGTAGTTTGTTTAGACTCTGATCTGCTGGTGCATTATACAATGGTAGATCAGGGTCTGTGTTGTTTGGAGTTGGATTCAATGTATAAGCCAGTATATATAGCAGGTCTCCCCAATATGCAGCATGTTATACTAGTATACACAGCTTAATAATTATGTGATATAACAAGAAACATGGAATTATTTAGAGACCACAAATACAAATAAAAATGCCTATCACTGATGTTACCATTCAACACTGAATGCATTTGCAAACAGGTAAAGTGTTCAGTATACACAACAGTGTAATGTCCAGGATACACAATAATGTAATGTCAGGGGTACAGTATAATATAATGTCCAGCATAAAGGATAATGTAATACCCAGCATATTCAATAGTGTAATGAATGTCCAGCATACAACAATGTAATGTCCAGGATACACAATAATGTAATGTCCAGCATACAGGATGATGTAATGTCCAGCATATGCAATAGTGTAATGAAAGTCCAGGATACACAACAATGTAATGTCCAGCATATAAACAATAATGCAATATCTAGCATACTGCATAATGTAATATCCTGCATAATGGATAATGTAATGTTCAGCATACACAATGTGTAATGTCCAGCATATACAACAATGTAAGGTCCAGGATACATGGTGATGTAATGTCTAACATAGACAATGTAATGTCCAGCATATACAAGAACATAATGTGTTATTTGGTCACAATAGTTGTTGTACTTAAATGCTTCTGAACTCATCGACTGTCCCTTTGGTTCTCCTGACATATACGTATATGTCAGGAGAACCAAAGGGACAGTTGATGAGTTCAGAAGCATTTAAGTACAACAACTATTGTGACCTATGTCAGGAGAACCAAAGGGACAGTCAATGAGTTCAGAAGCATTTAAGTACAACAACTATTGTGACCAAATAACACATTTTGAGACTATAGATGTTTTGCACACCAGTAGAGCGCTAAGTGCTGGGTTACTAAGCATGGATCTAAATTCAGTTTTATTTTTGTTAACAATACTGAAGAATCTCTCACAGTCAGTATTAGAATGGTAAAGAACCAATATTCCTTTCATAACCTGACAAAGAAGAGGAAATTTATATCTTCCAGTTACTGGGTCTTTTAGCTGGGAAATAAGGTGCCATTGCACATCAATTCTGTCCGCATGAAGTATGTTGTCAGGAAGAATGCCAACTTGATACTTCAGGAGTTCTCCTTCTCATTTATCGTCAGCCTTTCCTGCAGCAAGGTGCATCAAACGACAGGGACAACCTGATATGTACACTGATGAAGACATTTTTCAAATATAGAATGCAACTCCTTTATGAATTCCAGTCATCACCGATGCATTATCAGCTGAAAACCACATACAGTTGTGCCGACTTACGTTTATTCAAAGCATTATCAAGCTAATCAAGAATGTTTTCCCCAGTGGAATCTACTGTTAATTCTGCTAATGAAAGAAAAGCACCCCCGACTTTGCCCTTTTCACTGTCAAAGTCTTTTACACAGACTGAGTACAACTTTTTGTCATCATAATCACTAGTCCTGTCTGTTGCAATACTAAACGACCCAATTTCATGACTTCTGCAATTTTAAGTGAAGTATCTTCTGCTAAACACCTAACAAGTATATATTAGATGATTTTGTTCTTGCACATGCATATTTTCTGCAATTTTGGAATCGGGAAACATCCGACTGCACAAAGGACTGACATAGTCTTCCACCACTAGGGGTAGTCAGTGTTCTATTAGGAACTTGGTAAATAATGCCTCTGCATTTATAAAATTTGTGTCCACAATTGACTTCAGCTGTAAAAAAGAAGTTACCTTAGTATTGGAATTAGTAAAACAAGCTAAATTCAAGGTTTCTATGTTGTACCACGATGACCAATATTAAAATCCTTTCCACACAGCCTGCAATGGTCATGAAGCTGCCTTAGAATGGAAACGCTGTATGACATAGGTGTCAACCCCTTGAGATGCAAACCTGTATGCCAGACCAATAAAAACCTTACAAAGGCCAAAAAAACCTTACATGAAAAAATGTATTCATACATTATATAAGATCAACAGTTTTAAAACAACAAATGCTATACACAAAGTACTTTTTACACATATTTGCATAATTATTTACATTTCTGAAACTTTATTTCATTCTTTTTACTTATAATACTATCATCTTCCTGCTTTGGCTCAGCAAAGAAGCTTTTGATGGATGTTTTCAAAATTTCTTTCACGCAGTTTTGTCCTGAATTGTTCCTTCAGATCATATATGCCAAACGCCACCACTTTAATGTCTTTACTGCATATTTTACAAAAAGCATGGGAAGATTCTAACTTGGATACATCTACAGTGCCAGGGAAGACTTTAATCCAATCAGCCTCAAACTTGCCACGACCTCGGTCAGTGTCTTCATGCTTGTGTTTCTTTGAGTTAGGCTCAGCCATTTGATGGATGGAATATTTCAACTAGATAAAAGAAATAAAGAAAATAATTTAAAAATTTAGACTTGACCTGTGATAGAGGAAGATCTCCCGATTACAGATGTGTTACGAATTTATATTTTTCCCCATAAACCCCAAGATATTACGCCAGGAGCTATCCAAAAATTGAAATCTAAAAATAAAAAAAAAAAATCGACAAAGTAGCAGTCCAGAAGTTTATACCTTGTAAGCTGTTGAACGTTTCTATTGAAATTGCGTATCTGGTGTTCGAAAAGTTATGAATTTGCTATATGGTGTGCTGATTTTGGTCAAAAACTTGATATAAATTGACAGTGTTACATATTTTTGAGCCACGAGAATGACGTCACTCAGTATCTGTACTACTCTGTCATTATGGCAATGCATCTTCCTGTTTGCATTACATATCTGACAAACTTAACTCAAAACTAAGATTGCATGATAAAATGCCTATGCTAAGTTCAGCAGACTATTTTTAATTAGTATATTGTTAAAAATCTTAATAAATCAACTTTATCTCCAAACAGAAAAGTCGGACGAATTACGGTTACGCCAACATGACTGCCACACTATGAAAAATCTGAAATTTGATGTAAAATTTATGCATTTGATAGTAATAAGTACAAATAATAAAATAATAATGTATAAAATAAGAAAATGTACTTACTACACAGGTAGTTAGTCAATATTAGAAACCCAAGTGAGCATCAAATTTCAGAGCGATAAATGACAAGATCTTCCCACACAGGAGTTGAACCATGAAATGAACTCATTTCATTATCAAAGGAAAAGCACGGTTTTGAATATGATTTGATTGGTTGTTTCGGGTGACCCTGCTCTCGTTGAATTCTCGTTCTAAAAAAAATTATGTCCAGAGTCCCAGATGCACACAAAACAAAAAAAAAATTAAAAATAAAAAAGAAATTAAACAAATTTGGTACAAAAAAATGTACAAAACAGTTGTACAGCCGTGCACCGACTAAAATGGAAACAAATGTACAAATTACGGGTAAACCGTACAAGTTGACACTTATGGTATTATATAATTCATGTATTCATCTTTGAATCAGTTTTTTGTCTTTTTCTAATCCATATGTGAAATTATTTGGAAAACAGTTTTGCTCTAACACATGCATCGACTAGAATAAATGTGTCTTGACATTTAGCGCCAAATACCTACAGACTGGTTCTGTACCAGATATGAATTAGAACAAAGAATCTGCGAGCAAAGAATAAAAATTAGAAAACCAGTCTGTTCTCTCCTAACTAAGCCATACAGCTGCTATAAATAGTAACAGCAGTGCATTGTACATCGACCTAATATGGTGGAGACAACTGACTTAAAAAGGATACTTTATAAGTTTAACATCTAAAGTATGACTACGTACCAGAGGGAAGCCATTACATGTGCGTTTGAGTGAAAGGTATTTGTACAAACACAGACCCAC
Organism: Megalonaias nervosa; assembly: GCA_016617855.1. Lineage (NCBI taxonomy): Eukaryota > Metazoa > Mollusca > Bivalvia > Unionida > Unionidae > Megalonaias > Megalonaias nervosa. Next base: position 16,806 of record JAECUM010004953.1, read on the forward strand.
AGTGGAAAATTGCTTATTTATCAGTCCATTAAAGTTGTGTACTCCCATTGTCTCGATCATGTAGGAATAGTGTTTAAATTTGAACAACTTAATTTTGATTGGATGTGGTGGCTTGCTGCTTCATCCAATGAAACTCAAGGACTAAAAGCACAGAAATATACATAAGGTAGACATAGTAGACTCAAAGTGACATATGCTTCGGTAGATACAGCAAACATAAGCAGAAAGTTATTGAGGTAGATATAGTAGACACAAGGAGACAGTTACTTACTAGGCAGATATAGTAGACATAAGGAATCAGCTGCTTAGGTAGATACAATTAATACAAAAAGAAAGTTACTTAGGTAAATACAGTAGACGTAAGTATTCATTTACTCAGGTAGGTATAGTAGACCTAAAGAGACAGTTACTTAGGTAAATACAGTAGACACAAGGAGAAAGTTGCTTAGGTAGATACAGTTGACACAAGAAAACAGTTATTTAGGTATATGTAGAAGACATAAGTAGACAGCTACTTAGGTAGACATAGTATACACAAGAAGACATTTACTTAGGTATCTACAGTATATATAAGTAGACCTTTACTTAAGTAGATAGAGCAGACACATGGAAAACATTATTTCAAAAAGATATAGTAGACAAAAGATTGATTAAAATAGATATGGTAGACATATGGAGACAGTTACTTTGGTAAATATAGTAGACACAAGGAAGCAGTTAAGTAAATACATTAGACACAGCTACTTAGTGTATATATATATATATATATATATATGTATATGCAATAAACTGACAACGAACAGTGCAAAACTAGTATCTAACTAGCCTGAGTGCTTTTGACTCTTAATGAGTCCTTTTCAAAGGCATATACATAACACAGACAAGACAAACAAATAAAACAGAAAAACCGTAGTGTTTGCAAAACTTTACATTGCTGTTTCTACAGGAATTAAACCTCCAAATGTACTATGTTTCAACTAGTTTATATCAACTTGTTGCAGATACTGGAAATTATTTGTATTAACCTAGAAATCGATGAGCCATAACGACATCTGGTATTATGTGTACATTTATGTAAGCGCAAATTATATCCCGGATATTTCATTGTTATAGTAGTAATTGTAGGCTATTAAGCAAATTTGGAGAATTTTTCAAAAAGTAAAATGTGTTGGCTGCAAAAGATAGTTTTATTTGTGCATGGCTGTCTTTTTCTAGTCTTCTTGATTTAAATCACTTAGACATAAGGAGATAGACAATAATTAAAAAATAATAAAAAAAGACAGTTACTTTGGTAATTTAGTAGAAATAAGTGTACAGTTACTTAGGTAGATATAGTAAACACAAAGAGACAGCTGCTGAGGTAGATATAGTAGACATATGGAGACAGACAATTACTAAAACAGATATGGCAGATATAAGGAGACGGACAATTATTAAATTAGATAAGGCAGACATAAGGAGACAGACAGTTACTCTGGTATATAAAGTAGCCATAAAGATAGTCTTTAAACATGCATGGTTTATATACACAGGTTATGTGCCGTTGCTTACATCATCTGAAGAGACAGAAATGTTATAAAGAATGTTCACTTAATTCATATTTCTTTCTAGTATCATGATGTATCAACAGGTTGTTACTGTATCATGATACACAATCACCAGGGTCAATACTGCATTAATGTATCATGATACACAATCACCAGGGAAAATAATGCTGATAAACAATCACCAGGGAAAATATTGTATTTAACTAATGCTTTGATATCAAACCCACTCTAAATCAAACATAAAATATTTCAAAAATGCCAACTCTGTGCTATTAAATCAAGAATTGTGGGAAAAATATGTATACTCTACTGAAATTCAGAAATAAAAACTTTCATATCAGAATTAAACACTACATTGAGTTTGATGATCATTATCACACCAAAGAATGCTTCCATCAAGTATGACAGGAGGATGGATAGATAAGAAAATAAAGAGTGAAAAATTCTACACAAATAAGAAAACGGAACTAATAATATATTTATAATCAAACTGTTTAAACTTCAAAAAGAATGACCTTTATCTTTTCTGCATTGACTCAAAAATGTACGACTTGAAAGATGTACTTTAAAGGAAACTAGTTTTCTTGTTAAAGAATCAACAAGACAGTGTGAACGTACAGGTATTGGAGTTTTCCTTTTCTCAAAGAGAAGCCAGAATTTGTTGGGTGTTCTTTTGTTGTCTTGCACTCCCTGGCCCATACCTCGGCCATCATCCTGGGACAGTGTACGATCCATCATCACCTCTATCGTTCCTTTAAGAAATAGCAAAATTCCTTTTAAAATTGCAAACATGCATAACCAATTTTTCTCACATTCTTTCCACCATAATCAGCTTCTGCTCCACTGAATCAAACCCAACATTCCATCTCCAAAAGGAATTACCCTGTACAACTATAATCTAGCTGAGAATTATTTAATTCCTTTCAAAACTTACAAATTTGAAACCATACTTTGATGTGTAAGCAAAACATTTTCTAATTTAAAAAACAAAACAATCAATGGAGCAGCCTAATATACATAATGAATTGCAGGGCAGGATGCAGATCCATGAGCTGGTACAAAAAAATTCAGTACATATATATTATAAACACCATGCAAGATACCTACTTCTGTAATGGATTCAATTAATAAAAGGGATATTAAACCAAAGGGCAAAAGTCTCTGAATCTTAAAAAATGACCTTTAAGTTTAATATAAATCTTTACCATTTTTTATTATTCACAATAATGAAGTCTGAACAGAAGTGTCTATGATTGTTTAAAATGCGTATCTAAAAGTATTTAAAATGTCAGTGCCTTGATTAAATATATATATATATATATATATATATATATATATATATATATATATATATACATACACACACACTCACACACACACACACACACAGTGTGACCTGCTATAACATGCTTTGTTATAATTTATACACAACAAAACACAGATCCAGTTAAGTTTTTTATTTATAATTATAATGTTTGCCTAGGGGGGCTGTCTGCTGCTACTGATGAAACTGTTTTGGTTCATTGTCAGTGAGTGATTTAGCGGATACTGAATGGCACAACGTGGTTGTACACAGGTGTTACGTATATGTAATTAAATTACTTGTGTGTTAGTTTTAAAATTCTTTTTTATTTTATTTTTGTTTCATTACATTTTATCATAATGATTATTTTCATGGGATTCGATATTTTTTCATGTAAATTCTGTTTGTATAGAACGCAAAAGGTGTTACATTAGCACTATTTATGGCTCACTTTGGTTCATAGATTGTGTAAACACTACGCGAAAACGATTGGCTATTGCCAAGGTCATTTCGGCCTGCATGTTAGCTGAACTGTAAAGTCTTTCTTTTTTTATACATTTTCAATGTGAGAATTTGATTCTTAGATAGGGCCATTCTTGCATACGAGATAAATGGCATTTTTTTTTTTTTATTGCAATGTTCAAATTAGTAAATCATGTAGCCCTTCATGTGAAGTACCATGTGATCTAAAATCGCGGCTTTAAACAGACGCTCTCTATTATATTTAGTCAGTCGTATGTCCACACCTTGAAGGTACAAGGTGTTTATATTGTTGAAGCCAGATTGTTTTTGAAGTTCATTTGTTTTTGGAATTTAATAATTTATTCTCTAGAAAACTAAACAAGTTCACTATATTTATAAAAGTTCTGGGAGAAAGAAATTCAGTGGAAATTTATTCTGGAGTTTAACAGAAACATTATAAACTGTGATTCAATTAAGGATCTGTTACCACCAGTACAACGACCTAATCTGACGTCATCACCTCCATATTGGAATTTCATCGAGATTCGGACCCGGTTTCTATTAGAACTGTTTAGTAATAGGACTTGTATTTTTCAATCTTAGGATTAAATTTTGGATTATATTCACAAACCATAAGTCCCATTTCCAATTTTTACATTGTTTTCTAGGGAAATAAATTATTTTGTCAAAATATACAAAGCTTGTTGGCTTCACTCTTTTCTGTTGTTATTTTTGTACTAGCCTACACGTAACAGAGGTCACAGCTGGTCTGTGAAACTCCCTGACAGAATGTTATGGATAACCCTTGAGTAAAGTTTCTTCAGCGGAAACTGAAGGAGCCCAGCGAAGACTGGGCTGACCAACGAAGGTTGGGATGACAGAGGCAACTGTGTGGACTTCACTCAATAGGTTTAGTCTGAATATGCCACATAGCACTGACATTAGATTTTTGGGTGAATACTGGATTGGGTGAATACTGGAATGGAATGAAGTGAATGCCCTAGGGGCTTTATTTAGGGTAAGCAACATGCAGCAGCAGAGACACTCCCATGTCCATTGAACACTGTAGGCGTTGAGGCAGGGATGGTGGCGGTTTTCAACAGAAATATGCATGCTGTTGCTCTCAGCTCCAAACTAATAACAGTTGAACAAAGATGCTGCATGTGACAGCTGGGACTGTTTTGATTGACTGGCAAGTGATGTATTAATATATATCATGCATATTAATGCAGACTATTTTCAGGAATGGTAATGAGTGGGTCACCTATTGCCTATGCTTAAGCAAGCACTTAAGCGACAACAATAAACACTGAATTTAGATGTAGTACAGTCATGGCATGGCTCCTGAAATTTCATATGCATGTATTTTCTTGTATGCGAAAATTTAAAAAAAATAGTTTTTCTTCTTTAAAGTACGAAAAATAAGGCGTAACTATGGGGAAGAGAAAATATCTGAATTCTAATACAACATGATCATGTCACAGTGCTTGAAATTTCACATATATATATATATATATTTTCTTGTACACGAAAAATATTTCTTTCTTCTTAAAAGTATGAAAATATTGTCTACAATGTTTATTCAGGGATTACGCTGGGCTTTGCCAATGTTACAAATTGCGATTTTGTTTCCCTTATTGCGACAAAATATACCAAATGGTGATTTTTGGGGCGACAGCATTGTTGGCTGTTTAAACTTGTGTATACAATCATGGGTTTGGAGTGGAGAAATTTAAATGCACCAAGAAAGGAAGCTGCATACTTGGATATAAAATGTACTGGAATCTATCAATTGTTACATAAATAAATCCATTGTTCATACTGACAAACCATCTTAACAGTGCATTGTTATATCATAATCCACTTATGCTGACATCTGGTCCGAGTACTATATGCTGTGATAACACTCAAACAGTCATGCTACCAGACTATCTACAATGGACCAAACTTTGAAGGCAGAACAGGAACAAATACAATTGACCAAATGACAGCTATTTTTAAAAAAAATGTATCCAGAAAAAATAGTTTTGGTGAAACTTCAAAGAAAACGGACTACCTTTGAAGCACTGATAGTTTTTTTTATAAATACTAAGCATACGAAAAGAAAATTCATACTCAATGTTATAATTATTTTATGTTACCGCCTGAATAACAAACAGGTATTGTTTACTTCTCTAAAGTTGTTCTAGTTGTGACTTCAATAACATATGTACCCTTCATCAAAGCAAGTGAACTACAATCTTCAATAAAAATAAACCACCTTTCATGAAAGGAAGTTAGCATCAAACTTAAATAAATGCAATGGAATCTGAGGGATTGTTGCATTTTCCATTTAGAAGTGGCAATATCAAGATTTTCAAGATTATTACCATGGTTGTCATACTGCATTTTAGATTGGTACCATTTTCAATTAGTACCAACTAGATGTCATAAGAAGTCTTGTGGCAAAAAACGCAATTTTGATATGACTTCTAATCTAGAAGGAATAATAGTTTTCAAGATGACAGCTATGACAGCCATATTGAATATCAGACCAACACAATTTCCAGACCAACTAGACATCACAAGAAGTCTTCCAGTCAAAACCATATGCTGATATTACGTTTTATTAAGGAGGAGTAGTACAATAAGATTTTCAAGATGACTGCTGTGGTGGCTATACTGGCTGTCAGATTAGCACCATCATCATTTAAGATGACTGCTGTGGTGGCTATACTGGCTGTCAGATTAGCACCATCATCATTTAAGATGACTGCTGTGGTGGCTATACTGGCTGTCAGATTAGCACCATCATCATTTAAGATGACTGCTGTGGTGACTATACTGGCTGTCAGATTAGCACCATCATCATTTAAGATGACTGCTGTGGTGACTATACTGGCTGTCAGATTAGCACCATCATCATTTAAGATGACTGCTGTGGTGGCTATACTGGCTGTCAGATTAGCACCATCATCATTTAAGATGACTGCTGTGGTGGCTATACTGGCTGTCAGATTAGCACCATCATCATTTAAGATGACTGCTGTGGTGGCTATACTGGCTGTCAGATTAGCACCATCATCATTTAAGATGACTGCTGTGGTGGCTATACTGGCTGTCAGATTAGCACCATCATCATTTAAGATCAGCTAGACATCATAAGAGACCTTTTAGTGAAAATCCCACACTGATCCATTCCTGTGGCATAGTAATAACAAGATTTTTAATATGGCTTCTGTGGCAGCAATATTTGATGTGTGAGCAGTACCATTTTCATTCAGGCCCAAACTGGACCTTGGGATGAATAAGTGTGTAAAGTTTTGTGGCAATCGTCCAAGTAGTTTAGGAGTAGTGATAACAAACTTGTGCTAATGGACAGATGGACAATATGCTATCCTATAAGCTCTCTTTCTCTATGACGAGTTGAGCTAAATATAGCAAAGATTTAACATAGTGTTCCCATTAGCAACTAGAGTGTCACTTTACTGAAAAGTAAAACAGGGGAGCAGTCTAGGATTTAACATGGTACTCCCCCTAGGTATGGTGTGAAATTTATAAGCTATGAAAAGACTGAATAATGCTCAAGCATACTGCACTTGTGCTTGGTAAATCTTTTTATAGATTGAAGGAGGGGTATGATTCATAATGGATCAGAAGCTTGATAATTATAACCTTTGAATTAGTAACCTATAGTTATGAATAAAACCCCTCTTTATTAATTCAATTTAACAATTATAGTTAATTTTAATATCAACTAAAAGTCTTTCAGAAAAGGGATATTCTAACAGTTTGTGATTTGCCAAATTTCCATGAGGATTTTGGGATCTTCTTTCTTATTTATCATAAACTATCTAAAGTAAATGGCATTTCAATCACAAACCTGCATCAACATGACCAAACATTCAATACAGGTTGCGATGCCAACCTTGGTGGTGAAGTTTAAAGTCTTCACAAACTGATTTTCAATATGATAGGATGAAAAATGAGTTGCTGATAATAGTTTTTGAAGTTTTTGTTTATCCATCATCTTACTCCTCATGTTCAATGTACTCAGAAAAATGCCATCTGAGTTTCCTGTCCCCACATTATTGTGACAACTGCACCTATATTGAGTAATTCTGGCAAAGGATTACCACATTACCGGATTTCATGTCAGTCTTAATGGTGATTATGGCAAATGGAATCAATTTCATGCCAAGACTCCTGGTATCAAATAATGTACCAAAACAAATCACTTTCATATTAATATTTCAGTAAACTTAAATGAAAGCTAAAATAAAATGAACACGAACTTATTGTGTATTTTGTATTTTGTAAATCTGAAAATGAAATATAATCATCCCTATCAGGAATGGCCTTAGCAAATGTAGGGAACAATTTGGATAATTTTGGCAGGGTCCAATGGATTTACCTGCAGGGCCCCCTGTGAGCATGGCATTTGGAAATAAAAGTTTTATATGATACTGAAGTTAAAATTTTCTTCCATTGCTTTAAAATTATTTTCTCTCAATAGACATATTTTTAAACACAACTAATGTGCGGGGACCCTGTGATTGCGGGGGCCCAATTGGGCCAAATTGGTCCAATTGCCTATGGCTGGCTCTGATCCCCAATGACTCAGTTTCCTTTGACAATGACTTTGGCATAACCAAATACATTCTTCCTAAGGATCTACAATGACAAGAAGCAGTGCAGTGGTTTACAAACCTAGAATGATATCCTTCAAATTTGTGTCTCATCAAATGTTCTGTAGCTAAAACATTCTATTCCAAATGCAAATAATACAGTTAAAAGACCTTCTTTATCATCACTGTAGATAAATCAACCTGATGCATTATGTAATTTTTTTACACTAAATTTTCATTAACAGTGGCTTTTTTCTAATGATGCCACATTCCAATATAAAAATCATCCATGCCTCAAGAAAAGAATTAATAGGAAAAAAGATTATAAAATAGTCCTCCAAAGCAGATATTTGTAAACTGATCACTTGGTATGAACATTTTGTACACTTTATTCTAGATTAAGAAGAAACTTTTCTAATTTGGGCATTGGAAACGTGTCAACAACGGAATGGTGCCCAGATTGGTATCAATATCATGTATTCCCTTTCTACAGAATATGTTAAGGGTATGCAAATTTCCCTGATGCAGTCCACACTATGTCATATGTTAGAATGAATTTAATTCATGCAAAAACTATCTGGTAAAAACTGTAGGTGATAACTGTAAGGAAAGTTTACAAGAAAGGACATACACTTAAGGACTTTTTAGCCTCAGTAAATAAAAAAATCTTTTCCAGCCGCCATCTTTGTTTGACATTCCCATGGCAACAAAACCAGTAAAACTTGTCTGCCATAAGTTGAGTCCAAATGCAAACTAAATACACCCTGATATGGCAGATTAAGGCCTATGTTGTTTGTTTTACTGGTTGCTCTTAAGAAACTGTACTGACCCATATCTGTAAGCACATTATGGGGACTAATTACTATAATGTCTTCCAACTATCCCAGAACTAATTTACTACAGTACAAAAAGTAAGTTCCACACATGGTGGCATCTATGTTATGACTATATGGTCTTAAACTAAGAAACGGAAAAGAGTGCAACACAAGAAACTTAGCAAAATTCAATAAATAATATATTTCCCTAGAAAACAAAGTGAAAATTAAGAAAATTAAGAATTAAGAATGAACTTACAGTATTGTGAATTAAATCCCAAATAGTCTTAAAAGACTACTCACAATACAAATTAAATATACATAACATCTGCATATAACAAATTCAAAATATGTGTGTTAACCCTTTAGCTATGACTGCTGCATCTAAGCATCACCTGTAAATAGCTCCTGAACCCCACTGACGCATATATGCAGTGTCAATAAGCCTCGTTTACTACCCCTGTGCTGCTTATGTGCATGTAGTTAAGCAGTACTCGAAACCCCAGTGTCACATCTATGCGGACATTACTGCTATGTTAACTAAACGTTGATTGGTTGAAAGTACAGAAGTTTACATATTTTTGATTATCATAACCAATGAGAGGACTGGTTACTGAACATTTTGATACAAGTTTGAAAGCTGAGTGGTTAAATTTAGACACGCGGGAAGGGCTTTCCAGCAATGTACAAAACACGTGTAGTTGAGATAAACAAAAATGGATTCCAATTCAGATATTAGCGACTCTGAAGGGTTCAGTGCAAGCGATATCGAAGAGTTTAATGGGTCATTCTTAGAAAATGGATCAGATATTGTTGTTAGTCCCGTTTCAATACCAGATGTAAGTGATTTTGAATCGTATGACGAGGATTTATTTTGCGGGATTCAAAACAGTTTACAAGACTAGGATTTATTGTATGATGGGATGTAAGAGTATATAAAGTGGAAATATATGAATAACAGACACTATACAAGGTAAGCTGTTTTTATTTCACTGAAATCCAGCAAAAACTAATGAAATCATGAATATAAATGTAACCATGTTTTTATTGTCAATTTCCGTAGTCAGTCATGATGATGCTCTAGTATTCAGCCTAGCAAACAGCCTCAGTAGTCTCAGTAACTGATATGATAGCACTCAGCAGTAGTGAAACTGCACAACAGCTGTAGTAGCTAAAGGGTTTAAAAAAAATTTGTTCAAGAGGCTGTTCCAGTAAAACATTCCTGGAAATCTATGAATGCATTTTCAACGTTTAGTAGTCACCTACTGGTGCAATATATAATTCTCTATCATTTTCATAATAACCAAGTTCTCTGGCATATAGTTTGAAAAAAAAAAGAGAGAATTGCGTTTCTGTGGAACAGTCCTAAGCAGGACAATATACACAGATGTATAATCCTTAAGATTTAATTATTAAGCCAATTCTATAATACTCAAAGTCGATGGCTTTTACAAATGTCTTCCTGGTCTGAAGATGACAACTACTTGATGTTTAACAGCACGTCAACAGATAAAAATCTCTTTCGTGCTGAGGCAACAGGAGAAAAAGTACTTTGCAGGCAGACAATGACCAAGGCAGCTGAAACTGGCTGATCTGAGAAAAATACAAACTTGCAAGCCAAAGACTCACAGCACTGTGGTTCCCCCATTTTGATGATGTTAGATCAAAGATACATACAAATACAATATGAATACAGATAATGTATCACTCCACCATTGAAAAGTAGATGAAAGTGACAATTTTCAGAAAGGTATCACTTAAAAAGGTATATGCCAACCTTGTTTCTGACTGGCTATCCCCAAGGACTGTGCAGTCAGTACACTAAATCTGTAGTGATCATCCTCCAGAAAGGCCATAGTGGGCATTGGGTAAAAGTTAGCTTGTGATGGTAGTTTGCTGTAGTTCTTGCGTTTCTGAATCTATAAGATATGAAAACAGTTAATAATGGTCATGATAATTAAACTTCAACAGTAATCATAGTGAAAAGGGATTAGATAGTCAACATCCACATTATATTTGTCCATGGTTTGCATTCAAATTATAGTGAAGCTTCCCAAAACTGACCCCTCTATAACCTGAGTACCTTCTAAAGACTGGAGCCTCCATAATAAAAGCACCTTCTGCAAACTGATCCTGCTGTAACCCAAATAACTTCTGATTTGCCCCTCTGTAACCCAATATCTTCACCAGAATGCCACCTCTGTTACCTGAACAGCTGCTGACTGGTCCTTCTGCATCCTGAACACCTTTTGGCCCCTCTATAACAAAGCACCTTCTGCAAACTGAGTCCTCTGTAACCCAAATACCTGTAGAGAGCTGTGCAGCTTGAACTCCTTCTGTTAAATGACCCCTCTGTAATCCAATCATTTTCTGCTGACTGGCCCCTCTATAACCCGAGCACCTTCTGCAGACTGACCCCTCTGTAACATGAGCACCTACATACTGACCCCTGTGTAATTTGAACACCTTCTGCTGAATGACCCATGTGTAACTTGAATACCTTCTGCAGACTGATCCTTATGTAACCTGAACACCTTTCCCAGACTGACCCCTCTGTAACCCAAATGCCTTCTCCACATTGACCCATCTGTGACCAAAACATCTTCTGCACAATGACCACATATTCTGGTCTAAATAAAGTTGCTGCACTACAAATTAAACCTCTGTATCCTGGCCACTTCAACACTCATATTTTATTCAACTGACCAAAAAGTTTTATCCCATCAGTGTCTAGTTTATGGAAGCTTCACTGAACTTTATAAGGGTCTGTGCTGGACTCTAATATTTGAGTGAAATTACTTCTCTCCGTGCGAGAATAGGATGAAGGTGTTGAAAATAGGAAGAAATTATTGTAGAAAGTTAAAATTAAAATAATGTTAAAAATAGTGAAGCACATGTACTACTAAAACTTTTTAAAAATATAAACTTTCCCTTATTTTCTTTCACCACTGTTGTTGTATAATATAGTTATGGTATAGAAAATAACCTCAAAAATAGGTTACTGTAGAAAATCCACAATTGTTTCCATAGTAGAAACCATCTTTTGATACATTTACTGGTAAACTATTGTATAAAATGACCCATTTTATTAATAGGAGGATACATCTACTGAGTAATAATTCATGTCTAATTGGGCTACAGAAATTAAATAACTTTTTTTTCAAGGACTGTGTGTATATTTTTGGTGTTAGTTCTGTGCATAGCAATGTTAAAATTTACCAGGGCTATAGAATTAACTCATAAGGACAATATTAGTACTAATTATGAGGCAAGAAAATGACCTCATTCTCTTTGCCACCAGACCCTCTTTAATGATCATGACTACATAGGATTAATAATGCTCTTATGCCAAGTTTTGCGATATGGTTAGTCAATAATGTGCTGATATGTCCAGAATTTAGCACACAGAGATGCTCATGATAGTACATTAATATAAGACAAGATGGGATCGACATTCAACTAGCTGAACACAATTTCAAGAAATTTAATATAAGACCATTTCTTCATTTAAGTGCGGAGTCTTAAAAACCATTTAGGATATTTCTGATCAATAACAAGAACTTCAAAGTTGCCGCTTGGATGTAGACTGTTTGTTTGCTTGGTTTGGTGCTTTATCACACTGCAACACAAATAGGTTATTTAGTGCAAATGAAGTAAAGTGCCTTGCCCATGGACACACCATGGTAGCTGACCGGTCCGATAGTAGGATCTGAATCTGCGCACTTTTCGTCATTAGTCTGGCAAGCTAACAACTGAGCCACCACGGCTATCAGACTGTATGTAAGACCAACACCAATTTCATTCAGGACAAACTAGACATAATTTGATGTCTTTTGGTGACAACCCAAATGTAAATCAACCAACTATTTAGAAGCAGTAGCAATAACAAGATTTTCAAAATGGCTGCAGAAGTGGCCATACTGGAATGACAGATCAGAAGTGGCCATGCTGGATGACGGATCAGAAGTGGCCATACTGGATGGCAGATCAGAAGTGGCCATACTGGATGACAGATCAGAAGTGGCCATACTGGATGACAGATCAGAAGTGGCCATACTGGACGACAGATCAGCACCATTTTCATTCAGGACCAAGTAAACATCAGAAGAAGTTTTTCTGGGGAACCTCAACAATGATGTGACCATCCAGCAGATTTTCAAAATGGCCACGATGTTGACCAAACTGGTGATCAGATCGACACCCTATTTTGTTTTTAATCAGCTAAATACCATAAGAATCTTCTCATATCGATATGAATATCCAATAAGGAGGAATAGTGACAACACAACTTTCAGGATAGTTGCCATGGTGAATATACTTACATCAGATCAACACCATTTTAAGTCCAACCAGATACCACAAAAAGTCTTTTGGGGAAAATCACATGTCAGTATGACCATCCATCTGGAAGTAGTGATATAACAAGATATTTAAGATGGCCACAGTGGCAGATATTTTAATACCCTTTTCATTTGGGACCAAGTAGACATCATAAGAAGTCTTCTGGTGAAAACCTCATGTCAACATCACTTTCCATTCAGGAGAAGCGATAACAAGATTTTCAAGCTGGTTACTGTGGTGGCCATTCTGGATATCAGATTGTTATCATCCGTACTTAGGTCCAAGTAGACATCATAACGTCTTTTGCTGATTGTTGAAAACCCCAAGTCAAAGTGACTTTCCATTCAGAAGAAATGATAACAAGTTTTTCAAGATGCCTGCAACTGTGGCCATATTTAATGAGATTGGCAGCATTTTCATTTAGTATCAAACAGACATCACAAGAAGTCTGCTAGTGAAAACAGAAGTAGTAATAAAATGATTTTCAAGATGGCAGCAATGGTGGCATTATTGGACATCAGATTGGTACCATTTAGGACCAGCTATGAGGTCTTTTAGTGAAAACTCCATATAGATATGACCATCTATTGATACAAAGTAGCAATAACAAGATTTTCTAGATGACTGCTGTGCATGCCATATTAGATGTCTAAGTGGCACCATTTCATTTATGATCATCTGGTGAAAACCCTATATCAATATGGCCATCTGTCTGCGAAGAATAGCAAGACTTTCACGATGGCCAACAGGGTGATCATACTGGGTGTCAGATCACCAACATTTTCATTAGGACCAACTAGACATTATAAGAAGTCTTCTGATGAAAATGCCATGTTGATATGATTATTCATTCAGAAGGACTAGAGAAAACAAGATTTTCAAGACATCAATTAACACTAATCAGTTATTAAAGTATATGTGTATGATCTCTGCCTTAAAACATCATCCACACAGCCATACCATCAGCACTTTCTTATGACCATGGCATTAACACAATGGCTTAAGAGTGGTAACATTCAATTTAGATTCCAGTTCCTTTGGATAATGTCATCATTCAACAGCTGCGTCTTGCTCAATGCAATTATCAAGCATTGTCAATATTTGATGTGTTCAGCGCCCATTGTAGTGTGATAATGTGAAATAAACTGAAAGACAATGGAAACACTCCTACATCTGAGCCCAATTCATCTATGAACCAACATAATGCACCAGACTTGAAAATAAATGAAGACAACAAAAAAGAATTAAAACCACAGTTCTACAACTGGTATGCTAAACAGGACATGGCCATTACCTAGGAAAAGGAAGATGATACTGGTGAAGGTAAGTACAGTGGACCTTCAAACCTTGTCCATCAAGCTGATTCATGCTGAATGGATAATTATGGCTCACACAAAAATGTGTCAAAGATAATACCTATTTTATCTGTGGCTTTGAGAAGTTGGACTTGTTTAATTAAAACAATTTATCATTATTTACTTGACAAACATTTGTGTGTACCAGTGATGAGTGCAATTTGTTTTTATTATTTCAGCCAATGATCTTGATCTTTGAGCCTGAAATTGATAGGGTTCTTCCTTATCCCAAGTGCCAACTATTCCAAAACTTTGGTAACTGTAGATCATGGAAAACTCAAATTATTTTCTGGAAACCAATTTTTGTCTTTCTGTCACACTGACCCAAGTGAAAGCCAGCCACAAAAATTGATAACTGCAGATAGTGGACAACTCAAGCTATAGTGCAGAAACCAAACTGGTATAAGATGGACAGACAGATGGATAGACATCATTATACAATATCAGATAGTATTTATTATTCTGTCAGCCACAGTGACCTTGACATCTGACATTTTTACTCCAAAATCAATGTTGTTCTTTTCCACCCACAGTGCAGGCCATCAATAAAGTCTGGTAATTATAGATGGTGGAGAGTCCAACTTGTTGTTTTTTTTTAAAATTTAGCCAGTGTCCTTACCTTTGACCTTTTCAGCCTGAAATCAATAGGGTTTTTCCTTACCTGAAGTGCTAACTATTCACAAAGTTTGGTAACTGCAGATGGTGGAGAACTCCAGTTATTTTCATTATATCAAAATCATATCATCGTAACATAATATGAGAAAACAATTTTCTTTTTTCAGTCACTGTGACCTTGAAATTTTACCTTTTTAGTCCAAAATCAATAGTGTTATTTTCCACCCAAAGTGCAAATCATCTACAAACTTTAAGTCTGGTAACTGTAGATGGTAAAGAGGTCAAGTTCAACAATTCACCTTATAGTGGTGTATAAAACATGAAGGTAAATTTATGTAGATGAAGTTAATGTAATTGGGGAAAGTATCTGAGAAACAAGTCCACCTGCATATTAGAAACATTATAGTTATTTCATTAATGAAAGGCTTTACGGTGGGGACCACTGTAAAGCCTTTCATTAATGAAATAACTACAACTTGAATGGTCCCTCAGATAAGTGGCCACTAGACATTTATGGCCAGAATACCTTTCCATCAGCAACCAAGTGCTCAAAATGACACCTCTTAGAAGGCATATATGTGCAAAAAAGATTTACAACACCCAAGCAGAAAATTTTGGGGTTTACAAACAGAAATCTCACAAATATTTCTTTACTTCTAAATTCTGAACTGACAATGATATTTGTTACAAAATAATGATAAAGCATATAACTTTAATTGATACAAAGAGGCAAGCTATTATTCTGATTATCTTTACTGCGATAATTACTGGCTATCATTACTGATAATAATTATCAAGATGACAAAAGCAAACAGCTCTGAAGTGCAGTATTGTTCTGTTCAAGTCAGCATCATGTTGGATCATTTCTAAGTACAAAATGCTGTGATAGTTTTCTTAGTTTCTCTCTTGTAGATTACATATTGTATCTTTAAAGAGTACCTAGACTATAACCAGTTGAATACAGGACAAACTTAAATTATTACTTGCCAACAAAGGAATAAGTTGTTGTGAAATGTCATCAAAAGAACAACACAGTTTAGAAGAAAAAGAGAAAGCAATTCAACTAAATGAAAATGGGGAGAGTTCAATGGCTGCTGTTAGAGAAATTTGATGCTGATGAAGATTAAAATAAACCTTGCTGATGATGCAGTGTGTTCAACAGCAGTGGGAAAATTGAATAAATGGAGAATGACAGTTGTTGCCAGATGTTTGTACACTGATTTTATTGACAAGGTTTTTGAATGTTTGTGCACCATGATTTATTATTCATAATTATTTCAAATGACATTAATATACGTTTTATCATGTTGATTCCATAACATGCACTTGATCTATAAATGAAAATATTAAATAATTCAAAATTATTTGTGCCTTTCTTACTTCATACATATCTATTACTCACATTTTTATCATCGTCTCATGAAAGGCCAATTCTCTTAAAATCTCACTTTTCTGATGCAGAGGGGATGGCTTTATAAGAGCGGAGGCCACTTTATCAGCTTTTCTATGGGCAGACAACTTACCTGAAATCCATTCAGGTCTGTGTAAAAGACACCATCAGGGTTCTTGACATTAGTAGAAATTTGTATCGCCACTTCCAGGTTGCTCTTGCCTTTGATATCAACAATGTTGTAAACCTCTACAGATGACCCCTCAGAATCTGATAACAATGATAATGTTACAATGACCAGTACATGCTATATCTTACCTGACCAACAAATACTCTACAAAAAATACCTTTATGATGCCTACAAAAGCAAACTGTGAACATATATAAACTTAATTTTGATAATTACAATATCATCACACTGTAAATCACAAAACTGTTGCAAGCATTAAATTGGCAGAAATTTTATTTACATGCAAAACAACACTTTTGTACAATATGGAAAGTGTATATGAGTACAATCTTTACCTTAAGCTTTCAGATGCCAATTTTTTTTTTTTATCCATGTTAATGTTTAGAAATCTTCGAATACTGTACCCAATCATAATATCTTTGGAGAATAAGTAAGAGGTGGAGGGAAGTACATCCTCTTACCCCAGAGATAAAATTTCCAATCCCCTAAGGTATGAGAGACAGCTTCTAAGTAGCCTGACTGGCGCAGACTCCATCTGTTGGGGCACGGTTTCAAAAGGGAAAAACATTTCCCCATGCAAATCCAGCGGAAGCCGTGAAGCCATGTCTTAAGAAGCTGTCTATCGACCTGGAAATGTGACCCATTTAGCTGTGTACATAGGTCATACCAGATTGAATTGGGCCCTTCGGGATGACAAATCTTGGAGATGAAAGCTAGAAAATGTGGACTCCGATCTTCAATCCACAGCCTGAATGATGACGGTTAGCGAACAGTTCTGTAGAAATGCTAGGCTGGAGGCAACTGCCTTAACCTCATCAGCCAAAATGCATAAAAAAGTTATTTGAACTGGGGTTATTTCCCTGTATGCTGAACAAATAACCCACTTGATCCAGGATAAGATATTCTGAGCTGATATATCGTCTTGACCTGATTTAAGAGATTAAAAAAGGCGTGATTTCCCTCTACATACCGGCTCCATTCGATTAGGTTACAACTTCAAAGATCTGACAAGGTCTTGTAAGTGGCCTTCAGCTGAAGTGTCCAGATGATACAGGTTTCATGAGAAAAGACTGGTTACCCGTGGAAGGGCAACAGTTCTTGGTGATGAAAAAGGATGCCATCATAAGAAAGACTGACCCATCTTTTCGAAACTGCAGGTAATTGGGGTCTGAGGACAGAGCATGTATTTCACTAATTCTGCCTGCCGTTGCTAAGGCCATGAAGAAGCAGGGCTTGTAGGAAAGGTGCACCAGAGATGCCCATGCAATTGATTCAAAAGGGTTCTTGTTCAGCCCAGTTAATACCTAAGATAGGTTCCCCTGGAGGCAGAAGGTTAACGTTAGGCCATGTATACTCAAAGTTGCAAGGAGATCAGATACGTCCTTGTCTTGCCTGATATCTTTGTGCCCATGATGACAAAAGGTGTCTGCTATCGTCTAGTGATAGCCTTTGATTGTACTCAGAGCTAATTTGCTCCCTTTGAAGAGCCAGAGGATGAAATTAGCTATCTGCTATATCGATGCCTGGAGAGGAAAGATATGTTCATTGCACACCAGTGGGTGTAAAGTGCCCTTTATCTTCATTTGCTTTAGAGTAGAGGGCCGTCACGCCTGAGTGATTCTCTCCACTACTTGTTGCAAGAATTGTTTGTGTCTGAGAACCTGTTTGATGTGATCCAGACGTGCTGGTCCAGGAGCCTTGGGCAGGGAAGAACAAATGACGTTTTGGTTGTTTGAGTAGATGAGGGAAGACCCGAATCTTCCATGGGGTTTCTGATGCCAGATTGATGAGGTCGTCGATCCATGACTTCTCCTATTGGAGAGCGATTAAATGAGGTCACAGGCTGATTCCCTTGTTTGCTCTATCACTTGGAATCAGAGGTATTGATGGTTGGTGTTCGTGTTAAGGTCGGACCAATCCAATGACGGGGCGTCCACTGTCCAAGCTACTGGGTCCGGGACGGGAGAGACAAAGAATGGGGTTTGGCATTCCCTATTGTCGCAAACAGGTCTACCAATGGTTGATCCCATCAGATACAGATCTGCGTGAGAAACGAGGGATGGAGAGTCCATTCCTTCTGTACTAGTCAATTGTTCCATGATGAAGGGATGATCAGTGCACTGAGGAGTACCTGGATATAGTGAACTTGAAATTCTTGTTGATAACAACACCACTTCAACAAGTTGCACAACATGATGCAAAGGTCTGGCGACTGGGATCCTTGTTATTGAAGATAATCACCATTGTAGGATTGAGCTCATCCTTGTTGTTTGAAGAAGTCCCACACCATGATGCAAAGGTCTGGGGATTGGGATCCTCCTTGTTGCTGGAGATAAACCAACATTGTAGTCTAGAGATAATCCTTGTTGTTGAGAAAAGCCACCACTGTAGATATGTCAGACAGAATGAGAACTCCCTTGGCCTCTTAAGTATTCTTGCCCCTAATGAAAAGCTTTCACATTGGCCGTCCTCTCCTGAACTATTGATATGAAGATGTCGTTCCTGGGGAGATCATGCACCACTGGTGTCCCAAAATGATGGTAGTGGGTGGGCTCCCCAGCCTTTCGTACTTGCATCAGCACAGCCTGTAATCTCGAGTGGGTGGACGTGTAGATGCATACCCAGTGTGAGCCAAGTTAGGCTGCTCCAAGTTCCACTGATGGTGCCATGAATGGGTGCGGATGTTGAGAGGATAGTCCAGTGGGCCAACCTGAGGACTCCATTCATGCAGACAAAAACAGTAGCATAGCAATAGAAGGCAACCGAGGACCATGATGTCCGCTGCCGCATTGAGCAATCCCATGTGGATAGAATTCCTCAAAAGAAAGGTGCTACCATGGGTCGTTTCAATGCCAAATCCTGAAGGAGACAAAGTATGGTGCCTGTGTTCTGAAGTCTATACCTAAGTGAATGAATCGTTGAGATGCTACGAGGTTGGATTTTTCCTTGTTAATGAGAAGTCCAGACTGGTAACAAGGGCCTTCATGACTGGTTAGAGCTCGCTGATGTTGCTGCAGGATGTTGTCCAGGTAACCTGAGGTTGCCGCCATAGAAATGGTCTGGGTATGTGCCATTACTCAATTCATCAGACGAGGGAAGACCCCTGGGCCGATGAGGAGCCTCAAATGGGGTGCTCTGAATTGATATATGATGTTGTATGCAATTCTCAGGAATGTCCTGGCAACCTGTGAAGAGACATGAAGGTGTATGCTGTTTAAGCTCAGAGTGATGGCAAAGTCTCCCTTGTGGATATCATTAAAAATCTGCTGTAGGGTTCCTAGAAGGAACTGAGAGGGGTGAAAAAATGATTGAGGGTGTTTTGGTAGATGACCAGACACAGAGAGTCGTTTGCTGTCGGGACCAAGAAAAAGGTGTCGAATGAACGATAGAACCATCTCTGTGCTATATCCACATGGTATTTAATTGGTGGAGCTATGATAGGACCGCTTTCAGAGGTTCGTGTCCTATGAGTGACCCTTAGGTCCTTTTGCTGAATCCCTTTACTATCCCCGTATCGACACTGTGGTTGCAGAGGGAGGGAAACATGTCTCCTTGATGGCTTGTTAGCATCACTCATCCATCGGAACATTAAGCAGAGTAGTAAAGGACCAAGGTAGTGTTCTTAACTTGAGATTGACTCCATGTATGCCTTAGGTGTTCTGCATGGAGTTTTAAGATAGGTATGTTACGTCAGTTTGAAGATAACCCAGGAAAATAAAAGTCCCACAGCGAATTACATTAACGATATTGTGCACTAAATCCGAAGTGTAAACTTGACTGAGCCTGTAATATTGATGATTAGCCCTTTGTTATCTCTAGTATATGGCATAGGACGGTCACAATGGAAATGGCCATCAGAGTGAGGAAGATGTCATCAGGATCATCAGCTGGGACAGGTTATGGTATATCTGATCCATTTAATCTGTCCGTATGTTTGCTGAATGAGAGGGAACTTGACTGTTTGTTAGCTCTGTCCCATTCTGTAAGAGGAATATGTTGGACCCCAAGGAGGCAAGGAAAGGGGAAGTTCCAAAAAAGACGAGGCCTGTGGTGGTGACTTGGGTGCCGGAGCTGTTTCCAAGTGTGTCAATGTCTGGCGCTTCCAGGTTAAAGGGTAAGTTGAATTATCTCCCTTGCTCCCATAAAGGTTCACACTGCAGAAGAAATCAGCATGAAGACTATTGATGCCTTTGGTCTGAGCTATATGTTGTTTGTGCTTTGCCCATAGTTCTAATCTGTAAGACAAAATAGAGCAAAATGGATAAAGTTGTAGCCCTGCACCTGTTCTAGAACGCAATGTCCATGCTGAGCTAATTCATCAAGAGGGTGACCCAGAAATTAATGTCTAATAAGGCAAGGAATTGTACATGTAAACTAAAATGACAATATCACCTGTTTACAAACCTGTGTTGCTGCACGTTGTGTTGCATACCATGTGACAATACCGCCTGTTTGCGGGTGCAGAGCTATACAAATAATGGTTACCTGGAAAAAATTGCTAGCAGACGATTTCAACAACCATGCTTACCTGTAGGGAGGTCAACGACAACCTATACAGGTAGAATCATTGAAGCATGGTGTTCCAAAGCTAAAAATACCATGGTAAAAGAAGGGTCATCCATATAAACATGCATGTGCAGGAGGTGACTGAATGAACCATGGATAGAGTACTGAACTGTACTTATCCGACTTGAATGGTATAAATACAGAATGTACCAGTATCTATATTACACACAAACAACCTTCACAAAGAATCAAATAAAGGCACCATTATTGAGATATACCCAGTAAGTGCGACAAAATCCATTATGATGCAATACTTGTAGGGAAAAAGGCCCAGAGACCACCCGTACCAGTAATTACACTAAAACATACTAGTAATTACACTAAAATGGCACCCAGACACAATGAAAGCCTTGGATAAAAAACTCACTAATATGTACCTGTTAGTAAGGAAATTACACATATATAGGAGTTATATGAGCACTAGAGACTTGCACGTAAAATTAAGTATAGTGCGAACGGACTATGAAGTCGCTTAGGCTCCACGTGCAAGTACCCAATGTGTGATGATGACAAAGTGTGACTAATCTATAAAGGCAGAACTTTGTCCTGAGACAAAGAGAGAAAAAGTTGGAAATATTGATGGAGTTTACTTTCCTTAGAAGTGAAAAAACTCCAACTTGAAGTGACATATCTTCCATGTAGCTATGGCTTTGTGAGGTCTCTCATGATGAGTGAAAGCTTCTTGGCACAAGCGGAAGTAATAACTAGCATATCCTGATGCCTTGCCCCCCCCCGGTCTTATATGTAAGGGGAGATCACTCTGTCCGACCACCAATGGGTCGTCAGACAACTTTTAGCTCCCTTGAGGTAAAAGTAGTATCTGGGAGAGCTGGATCTGCAAGGTAGTGGTAGTTCTCCTAAGGTATTATGATTGGGTAATGTATTCGAAGAAGAAATCTAGGGACAATGAAAATGATTCCCAAGAAAACTTTTGAAAACTTTGGATTGGGGTTGGTGTGGCACAAGCATTATTCATATCATCATAATTCTACATTCAGCAGACACCTGATTGGGTTGGTTGGTATTCAGCTGGGTGAACATTAGTCATGTCTGAGTAACATTCTCTCTCTCTCTCTCTCTCTCTCTCTCTCTCTTCATGACAGAGTTATTGTTAAAGGACAAATATGCAAGACTAAAGTCACTTACTATTCCTAGATGGCCAAATAATATAATAACTAATTAGAATGACATTTTAAAAATTCAAACTGTCAGATGTATGCAAAGGAAAATGTTCAGCAAATTTAGTCATCTACTGTATCAATTTTTTGTGTGGACTAATTCACAGTATCTATTAAACAAGCAATTACAGTAGTCCCCCTCTTATACGGCCACCCCTTCTGCACCGGGAGAGTGGCCTTATAAGACAGGTGGCCTTTCCAGAGGGGGGAATAAATTTTTTGAGAGAAGTATATGTAATGTACGCAGTAAGAAAGCTACATTCTTCAAAGCATTTAATATCTTCGTTTAAAAGTAACATTAATTATTAAAAGGTTCTTCTTGTTATAATAATAGACTTATTTCAACTGAATATGCATTAATAGTTCTTATTCTTGTGTAAGCATGATATGTGAGCAGGTGTTGTTGTCATGCACGTTGCAAAACCATTCAAAAACGTCATTTAAATCTTGGTACATACATAATTCTCTTTCCATTTGCCCCATTTTCCCACTGCTGCTGAATAACCTCCTTATCGGTTACGATGTTGTTTATTCAAGTCTTTTCAACATAAAATTGTTTTATTCGAGTCCTTTCTACCTAAAATCGTTCGGCAAGTTCCCCCTCCCCACTTCACCCGATGTCAAGTAGAATAACCAACTTTTTTCTAAAATAATCGTCTCCATTTATGTGATGACAGGTTAATGTTTTGTAATGATTTATTCGGATGTTGCTAACTGTATGTGATTTAATTATGCAGATGAAACTTTTGCAAAGCGGACGAAATGGCTTCTTCATAAAGGAATGTGTTGTCACGTGATTTTTCGGTCTTTGTCTGGTACCCTGTTTTGTTCAAGGCTAATTTCTGTGTGTGTGTGTGTCTGCAAAAATCTATTTTTAGACTATGCTGACCCTGTTATGATCTTGACAATTACGTCCGGTTGTAATTATCAGTGTTGCCAAATACAAGACTGATAAAACAACTTTTCTGCATTTAAACAAAATGCCATGTGTTTTTTAAAGGCAGCAATCTTGTCACATGAATCATTAGTCGCAGTCTAATACCATATTTGTGTTTACATTTCTTTACACTAAGGGAGAGAAGTCAAAACGGCTTCGATATGTACGCAGATTTGATCTGAACAATAGCACCTCACGGCCGTTAGGATTTGTAATCTTGACAATTATGAACAAGCTCAACATCTTACTAAGGGAAGCCATAAAGGCTATCAAACCATTTTCCCGTTGACTTGTGTATTGTCTATCAATACCGCCACTTCTCAGCTGTTACTACTGTTCAATAATTGTAATCTTAACAATTATCAGAGTGACTAAACCAGACATCTCATGATAACACAGCAGTAAGGCTAATCGGATTACGTGTACTTACAAGTCCTACCATGTGTGCTATGTCTCACATTGTAGGACTAGTGTACTTACCTTTTCGTATGGATTAAAATTTGAGTCTTTCTTGGCTTTATGGAATAAATGTGGCTTCTCGTGAGGAGTAAATGATATAGTATTAACCTTAGTGGTACATGTACTTTAGTCAACACTTCTTTTAGGAACGAAAACCTGACATCGGGAAACAGAAATCGGATTACTTAACACACGTTATGAATAAAATTGGTTCTGGATACATATTACAAAATAAAATGCGGCCACTTGTGAGGGGTAAATTTTATATTTTTGCACTAATATGTTGGCTGCTGGTCGCATTAGCGGGGTGGCCTTTCGTGAGGGGTACTTTTGAGCACAAATTCGTCAGTGCCGTCGGATTCTGGCCGTAAGGAGCGGGTGGCCGCTGGTCAGGGGGACCATTCAAGAGGGGGACTACTGTACAATCAAAGTATATGGCTTTGATCCATTTTACCATTAAAGTTGAGCATCAAAAGCAAAGTGCCTTATGATGGAATAAACATCTATAATGCATTGTTACATGACTTGCATTGTATGGATTCCATGATTTTAAATATAAAATTAAATGGTATGTGGAATTAAATTTATACTTATTGCATCAATTTATCTTTTCCTTAAATGAATGTTGTGTTTTTACTTCATGAAGACCTTGTTTATAATGAAACTTCCTATTGATATAAATTTCTCATTTCTCATTTAACATGTACATTGACTGATATCAGATAATGTTTTAACTTTTAAATCACATACACAATAAATACAGAATGCTAACGTGAAACTTTCATCCTCGTACTAAGGACTTCATCAGCAGCCTGATCTATCCTCAACTGACTGTTAACATTACCCAAGGGAATAGTGAACTATGTTAACAGATTGTCCCAGATATGCAGTGGTTGTAACAGCACTGTTCAGTGTCAGTTTGTGTGTATTGATGTAGGGAGATTTTCTAACCCCTCCATTCCAGCCAGCAGTGTTCTCAATCTAAGATTTTTACTCAGTCCCATGATAAAGTATGACCAGGGCAAACATTGTGGATGTACTGCGATACCTCAGTCAAGCTTGAATGTGATCTTTTATGTTGTTTTTTATGTTGATTAAATCTTGCTTTCAATGTCATTTCTGTTTCCCCATTATAATCATGATGGCACTGACTTTCACCTGTCCTTCACACTTAATGTGATAGATAGGTCCACAAATATCTTTCTTAGCAGTCTCATCCCTTGGGTGAGCTAGCATTTATCTTAGGGTCCAGTATGGTTAAAACACATTAATTATGTGTTGCTGAAAAATGTTCTTCAGGCATTGGGAAATCCCTTTCACATATAGTAGGATGATGCTACCTTTCAAGTCTATTTAACAGTTACAAGTTGACTCGTCCAGGTAATATCATTTTGACTCGTGTTCAGCCTGATGGAAACCTTCTTAATCATCCAATTTGGATAATGACACTTTTTAAAGGCAGCACTGTCGTTATCGAGGTCTTGTTTTAAATCTGTGGGGTCAAATGTAATGACTTTGGTGACAGCAAGTTTCTTATCTAATGGATGGGGCGAGTCAAAATCAAGGTACTGGTCAGTATGTGTAGGTTTATGATAACTAGTAATTTTGAATATGCCATCTACGTTTCTGATGGTGTCTATGTCCAAAATTGCCAATCCACCCAAAGAAAATGTTCTTACTAAGATTCCACTTTTTAGCTACAATCCCACATTTTGGATTACATGAGCATTTCATCCATGGTTTAAAATTTTTCTTAAAATAAGCAACATCTCTTTTAAAGAAAAAAATCGGAAAGAAGATACTGTTCTATTCCTTCACATGTAATTACCAGTGACATGATGAACACCGCACAACAAGAAATGTTTAATTATCCATTTACTTAAAATAAGAAACTGGAACTTACAAATTATCCGGAAGCAAGAAACTGTTTTCATAATTACAAATTTAATAACCAAGAGCAAGATTCCAAATATAGCTATACTTCTTAGATAAACAGCCTTATTTTAATATTTTTTCTTCAATTTCTTTTCTTCTTTGTTTAAGAAACTGACTTTTGACTGTGTTGGTAACCATATGATGACAGAATGTTTGGTTCCATTCATACATAAATGAAACAAAAAAGAGGGCAAAGTGGACTTGAGACCACTCACCTGACTGACATCTGCCAAATAGCCAAATGTAAGAACATTAGAACAAGAAATCTGTGATATCACAATGCTTTTTGTTGAAATTTTTTTCCAGTGCTATTGATTGCATGTTATGACAACAACTGCTATGAGGTTTCTAAATTTCTTTCATTTTTATTCATATGTGTTCATATGTTGGCATCATTTGTCCAATTTTGCAAGGACCTCTATCCTTGGATTTTTTTGTGTCACAGTAGGTCAAATTCACTTCAGCAATTTATTTTACATAAAGTGATATCAAATTGCGAACCCTCTATGCCATGATGTTTTTTTCTTAATCAAATTCTGTATAATGGCTTTTGAGATGAATTCACTTAAATATATTTCTATTTTTAGTAACAATGACCATATTTGACGACAGATCGTTCATTAACAAACACTTGAACGGTCTTCCTTCCAGGATGCTTTCTGTCAAATTTTATGAAATTTTATTTGGCAGTTTTTGAGAAGTTGTTTTAAGAGTTTTAACATTTTTAGTAAGGGTGACCATGTTTGATGGGAAAGGTGTTAAATGTACAACTCGGAAAGCCCTTTACACCAGAATGCTGTGCCAAATATGGTCAAAATGGGTCCAGTGATTTTTGTTGAGATGTTTTAAAACAGCAATTGTTAAGAGACACACGATGCATGATAGATGATGGATTTAGTGTCATACCATAAACACACATGACCTATGGTCAGTTGAGCTAAAAAAAATGAATTTCTTAATGCTTTAATGCAAGATGCTTACCTGAGGAGTTGTAGAGTCGGGTAACATGTTCCACCATGTCTACCATTACATGCACTTCTGATAATACAGGACCCTGGATAATGCGTATCAAAGGGGCAGAGATGGGAATGGGCTAAAAGACAAATCAAGCATTAATTACTCATTTTAAACATGTGTGGTTTTCAATTATTTGCTTCTTGATTTAACATTGACATCAGATATTCATAAAAGTCAACAAACTTAAATTAGATGTACTCCACTGTAAAGTTTAATATTATACATGTAGCTGGATATTATTTTCAATGAAATTATGGAAAACAAACAAAGAATACACATTCATATAATGATGAACATCAACCACACTCAATGATTTACTCATGCCTACACATTTCAAAAATACTTTGGGGACCAAGACAAGCAATACAAATTGATCAGCAAATTAAATTAAATGCACATAAGAGAGTAATGTGCTTATCTAAGAAAGATAATTTATTATCAACCTTATGTTCATACATGTAAATTACCTTTGCCTCTCCATCTGGAAGAAAGAGGTAGGCTCCACTTCTCTCCTTGCCGATTTTTGCGCCATAGGTGAAAAATCCAATCTGTGCATCATGTTTCACATCATCAAACTTTGTTGTCACAGTCTAAGAGTAGAAGTAACATATTTCCATTCAAATGCTGTTATGACAATAACCTAACATTAATGTTACTATAAAGATACTTCAAGGAGTAGAACCATAAAGCAAGGTAAACTTTGAAATGGCAATTTTTACTAATGATATAGTCATCTCAAGAGAATAATCAAACAATAATTATAATCAACAATCTCAGAGATACACTTGCTTTGCAAAAACAGTTTTTTTCAAAGAAGATACACGAGAACAAAGACTCCTTGAGAACTTAGTTCTCTATTCACCTCAGTTTTATTATGAAATATAAAGGAAGGAATTAATCCATTACCAACTAATGGCATAAAAAGTTGATTTAAGTGTGGCTGCTACAACTTAGACAACTCTGAATTATATATGACAGCTTTTAGCTATGACCCTTACAGTCTAAATTGTATCATATACTATATGTGTTAGCTTCCTGCAGCTATTATCTTTCTTGTCTAAATTGTATCACACACTAAATGTGATATCTTCTTGTTGATATTAACCTTACTGTCTGAATTGTGTCATATAACTGGGGGTCTAAATTCCTTTCTATGTGTTCCGAAAGTGTCTGGCCCTTGTAAACCATGTAAATAAAAACTGCATTTACATAATCAATCATCGTATATAATCATCACACTACAATACTAAACAGAAAATCCATTAAAAACTGAGTTATATTTAAGTGTTGTTCCTAGATATGAAATGTTTACACTACAATCAGGTCTCCTCATTCATTGCACACTATATCTCAGTAAGCAAATGATTTCTGTGAGCAGATTTGCTTTTATTATCCAATGAAATTATTTGTTCTTCTTGATTTATCATTAATCTAACCAAAAGAGGTGGAGCAAAAGTGTCTAGATTAAAAGGTTTTCATTCTATATGTACACTGCTCAGGACCATGCTAAAGGAATTGTTTCACATCCATCTTTACAATGAGTTGTCTGTTGCTCATAAAACATGACTCAATCAGCATATACAAAAGGGTCAAACTGCAAATACAATTCTGATCACTGGAATAAACAACTCAAGAAAGAAGAAGCCATTGTCTCCTACCACCTCCAATTAAAAGGCTGGAGGGGAACTGGATGCAGTACCAATTTAATAATAGGTACTAACTTGGGGAAAATGGCCAAACTCTTGTATGAAATTGATATCAAGTTTTTGTTAAACATGATGAACTGATATAACTGAAAACAAACAAAACAAAGGAAAGTTTTCACAAGCAATCAAATATTGTGAACCAAACATCATTTTGTAAAAGATGGTCTAAATCTGCTGATCACCAAACTCATCTGAGATTTTGTCATGGGTCACAGCTCTCTCGAACTAAACATCTGGTCATCATCAAACACGTAAGTACAAATGTGGCTGAAATCTTACCCTTAAATTGGAAACAAACAGTGTTCTAAAGCCAATGATCTGCCAGTGCATTCAAGGGCAATTATCCTGTAAACTATCATCAAAATAAGATGAATGCAGGAAGCAGAATGCCTGCCATAAGCCATTGGGGTCCTCCCACTTTCTTAAATGGAGAAAAATCAAAATGCTGATCATTTGACTGTTCTAGTTGTCAAAGTTATTTCCACCAATGAGAAACCAATTTTTCCTAGTAAAATATGTTTCTTTGAGAATACTTACCCAAGGGCTGGATTTGTGAGGTAGTAGTAGTTCTCCTAAGGTATTATGACTGGGTAACATATTTGAAGAAGAAACAACAATTATGTGCAGGTACCTCATGAATAAGTGACCCAGAATGAGAAACTTTGTGGACACTGAGTAGATCCAAGTGATAAATAAAATTTCTAGCCAAAAATTGGACTCTTTTAGAAGACAGAAGAAACTATGGGGAGAATTTTCAATACATGTACCTGCGCAAGGCAAACTTGATTCAGAGAAGTCCTTAACTCCACACCCTGATGAGTAAAATTCCAAGACAGGACGAGATCAAATTTATTTGAGCTAATTCACAAGAAATCCAAGACAAAGCAAGTCAGAAATAGGAATTTTAAATCTCTGGAAAAAAACAATGCTCATCTTGCATTTTTTGACGATGCTGCCCAAAGTAATTTGATGTCAGAGATATGGAGGTGGATCTGAAGTGCGACACAATCCTGATCATTAACTTTGGTGAATACTCAGAGATCGAGATTCAGACTGAAAGGCTACACAATATCCCTGAAAGTGAATCTTTGGATATCTGGGGAGACCTGTGACTAAGAATAAGGTATGCATCTTGGAGGTTTAAAATGACTGCAAAGTTTCTCCCTTGGATATCATGGAGAATCAAGTCAGAGTCAATGACCAGGCAGAGCTTTTCATTTGCAGAGGAGACCAAAAATGTCTAAAATAAAATTCCAATGAATCTGTGTTGTGAATGATCCCAAGTGCCATGTTCTTGCGAAAGTTCATCTCTGGCTTGTGGACATCTGCCTTGTATAGGTCTTCAGGGATATCTGCCTTGTATTGGTCTTTAGGGATATCTGCCTTGTATAGTTCTTGAGGGACATCTGCCTTGTATAGGTCTTTAAGGGCATCTGTCTTGTATAGGTCGTTTGGGACATCTGCCTTGTATAGGTCATTAGGGACATCTGCCTTGTACAGGTCTTTAGGGATATCTGCCTTGTATAGGTCTTTAGGGACATATGCCTTGCATAAGTCTTTACGGATATCTGCCTTGTATAGGTCTTCAGGGATATCTGTCTTGCAAAGGTCTTTAGGGACATCTGCCTTGTACAAGTCTTTTGGAACATCTGCCTTGTATAGGTCTTTAAGGGCATCTTTTGCAAAGGAAACCCCAGATAACAGTGGTGGGTCAAGGAAATGATCTTAAGGCCTTTTAAGATGACTTGTTGGACCCATAGGTCCTTTTGGGCAGAAATTCTACCACTGAAATGCTCAAATCTCCCCTGATGCCCACTCCACTCCTAGAACATATCAAGATCATAATGATATATGTTCTAAATTTGATCAAATCTGGATCAGAAATAAGGTAACAAGGATGCAAGATCACCTCATTAATATTCACAGATCTAATTCATTATCATTCAGCCACAATTTTTACACTAATGAGACTGCATCGTGTTACAAGACACAATGACAATAACTCAAATATCATGGAAACAAAGTGGTTTGTTGATATGGATGGATGCAAAGGATTAGTAAATTGCAAGATGCATTATAAGTCTTTGAGTAGAAGCTTACATTTCTGTGTGCAAACTGTTATTCTTCTTTCAGTCACAGTGACTATGACCATCTGACCCCAGAATCAAAAACCTTCTTCCTTATCACAAGTGCAACCTATCCACAAGAACTGGTCCAGGTTTGTGAAAAAGAACTAATGTTTTTTTTACATAGAAACCATTTTTCTTTCAGTCACAGTTACTTTGACCTTTGACTCCCAAATCAACAGGCTTCTTCTTAACCTCAAGTGCAAGCCATCCAGAATTCCTGGTAATTGTACAAGATGAAGAACCCCAGTTATTGTGTAGACACCATTTTGTCATCACTGTGACCTTCACACTGACCTTTTACCTCAAACTTGAAAAGATTCTTCCCTTCCAAAAGTGCAAGATATTCACAATATTTGGTCCATACCTGTGATGTAGAACTAATGTAATGCAGAATAAATGTGACTGTGAAAACCATTTCTCTTCAATCAGTCATGGGGAGTACAACCTTTCACCTTTTCAACCCAAACTAGAGAAGGTTTTTCTATATGGTAAGTGCAGACATGCACAGATTTTGGAAACTGTAGAGAATGAATAACTCAAGTTGTTGTGCAGAAAAGGTTGGTAACTAATGGAAGGATAGAAAGCAGACAACACCATAACAGAACAAACTTTGCCACATGACTTGTGTATAAAAATGTACTGTAAGAATGTTAACATTAGAAATTAGCTAAGATTAACAAAGGCCATAACTCAAAGAAATATTTCCAGGATGTGGTCATCACTGAACTTGTCCAAGTTCTTGTTGAGATAAATATTCCTAGGAAATATGGTTAGAATCTAATGAATCTAATCTTATGATAAAAGCTGAAGTCAGTGTGTTTACAAGATTGCCCATTAGCAATGCCGACACCAATCAGATTTACGGGCCATAATTCTAAGAAATATGTACAGTTTATGCTCATTATCCTGCTAAAATAAAGCTTCACAGCAAACTCTTCTTATAAAATGCTTTAGCTAGATTGCAAATTAGGTTATGCATTTGTGATGCCCATGCTAAGATCACCAAGGGTCACAATTCAAAGACATATGTACAAAATGTGCTTATTATCAGACTCATCTGAGCTATCACTGAGATGAAGATTCATGACTAATTCTAATAATAAAAGTGGAAGCTAGAGTATTCGCAAGGTCGTACATTAGCATTACCTATGACCAATAAGGGACAGAACTCTATGAAATATGTGGAGCAGGTGCTGATTATCAAACTCATCTGAGCTCTTGGTGAGATGAATAGTCAAGGCAAATTCTAACAATAAATATGAAATGCAGTCTTCACCAGGTTGTGCATTAGCAATGCATGTCCTTTGATGATCAAGGCCCATAACTCTGTGAAATATGAGTAAAATTTTCTCATCATGGAACTCGTCTGCACTCTTGTCAAGACAAATCTTCACAGCAAAGCTGTTTCAAACCTAGTAATAAATGATGGTACTATAGCATTCACATGGATAGATGGACATATGGAAACAAATAAAGACTGATGGATGGATGGTGAAAAAAAGATCATAGCACAAAGTCAAATTTCTATAATAAACTGTGACCTGCTGGACTATTTAAAAATGTACTTTTGCCCCACCTTTTGAGTTGTACAATACTTATAGCTACAACAAAGGTTCTTGTATTTTGATGGCTTATATCTGAATGTGATGACTAATTCAAACTAGATGCTTTAAAAGTAAGTGTATACCTGCAATAAACCTGTGAATCCTGAGAATTCTGCCTTCAGCTGTGCATTTTCTAGGGCAAAATTACTTGGCTGCATCTTCTTAATGGAAAATATGGATCTGAAAATATGCAGTTGAGTTTAATTTAATGTGACTCAAATGAGTACCATCAAGGATGATCATTTGCAATGTGATTCAAATGACTACCATTAAGGATGACAGTGTGTAATGCGACTCAAGTAACTACCATCAAGGATGATCATTTGTAATGTGACACAAATGAACACCATCATGGATGATCATTTGTAATGTAACTCAAATAACTACCATCAAAGATGATCACTAATATTACTCAAGTAACTACCATCAAAGATGATCATTTGTAATGGTACTCAAATGAATACCATCATGGATGCCCATTTGTAATGGTATTCAAGTGAATACCATCGTGGATGACCATCTGTAATGTGACACAAATGAATACCATAATGGATGATCATTTGTAATGCAACTCAAATGACTACCATCAAAGATGATCACTGTAATGTTACTTCAATGAATACCATCATAGATAATCATTTATTATGTGACTCAAATGATTACAATCAGGATGATCATTTGTAAAACACTGGAGTAGTTGACTTCTAATATGATTTATATATTAACATAACCACAGGTCCAAGCAAACCAGAGTCACTTTAAAATTTACTGGTTGGTGTGAATTACTTGTGCTGCTCATAGCTAAATACCAATTTCCAAGTAAGGATCCTAGTAAGGTAAATTTTTAAAAAAGTGTTTTTTCATTATTTAACATGATGCACCATGAGTCCTACTTAACTAGCAGGATTAATTTTTTATCTTTCAGTCACAGTAATTATTACATTTGAGTTTTTTTTAATCCAAAATCATTGGGTTTCTACCTTACTCAAAGTGCAAGTCATCCAACAGGTTGGTTCAAGTCTGTGATGTAGAACTAATGTCAGTATGTCAAATCCATTTTTCTTCTTTCAGTCACAGTGGCCCTGGCCTTTGACCTTTCTGATCCCAACTGACTGGCTTCTTCCTTACTCCAAGTACAAGCCATTGACAAAGACTGGTCATCTATACATGTTGAAGAACATGATCCAGGCAACAGATGGATGGATGGATGGACAGATCAACTTGACAGCATATGATGATCCACCTTGTGACAGGAGAGATTAGTTGCAACTACAACATTTTATGTCCAACACCCTGGTGTACAAAGTGACATCATACTGATGACATCATAATGTAACAATGATCATGTCGTGTTGAGCTGTGTACAAAGCGTTAATGTTTAAAAGGTGGGCATCCTTAAATGCATTTGACAGAATCTCTATTTTCTTGTATGCAGCATGCACACAGATTTTAATAGCATAGACTCAGATCTGCACAGTGTGCTGGTAGATCAGGGTCTATGCGGTTTCATCTAGCTATGATATAAACCAAACAGTACAGATCTACCTGTACAAAATGCACCAACAGCTGATCTGGGTTTATGCTACCAGCAGTTGGGTAAATACACAAAAGGTAACCCAAGCATCAAAACTGTTCTCACATGTTGTCATATTCTATAAGGTGATGCCCCACCCCCCATAACACAATGGTCAGGTTCAACAATCTGCCATTAGGTTATGGACCATATCATGCAATATCTGACCAAGTCAGTTAAATGAAGAAAAAACTGCATTCATATCCATTTAGCTATATAAAAAGAGTTAGGGGAGGGAGAAGCAGAAAACTAGACTTCAGTGATCCAGTTTCCAATAAGACATATTTAAAACTGTTAAATGTTACATATTTAATATTTCTGTTTTTAGCTGAGAACCATTCATTGGTAAGTATATAAAATGTGTAAGAAAACTGGTAAAGGAAGCATAAATATAATCCAATGATAACTTTATTTTCCAAAACATTCTTATTTACTGGACATGCCCAGTGGGTCTGATTTATAAATGATAATAAAAGGCATAAATCAGAAATTGAGAGTTTCTAAAAACAAGGTTTTTATTTCAGCTTGAAAAACACTTGAACTGAAAAGCATACAGAAAGTCATGGGTATTAACCTTCTGATCGATGAACAATTCAACAACGGATCAAGTTAAGGAGAAAACCATTCCATTGCATGGGTAAAAAGTGCTCACCAGAAAAACAGTCGACTTTCTCTAAAAGATGGAGGAAAACCTATATTCACTGAAACATGTTTATACCTATGACTCTGCACTGTTGCAGAGCAAAAAGATGTATGTTTTATTATAGTAGCAAATCCCTCCACCCCTACATCTTAAATGGCTTTGTTCCAGTTAGCAGTACAACATTAAGTAGCCTGTGTATATTAGATTGAATTAAAGCTGCTGTCTGCATTCCTAACTATTTACCTATGAAGAAAAAAGTGCCAAGATGTAGGTGGAGTATGTGTGTGTAGGCAGGGGTATGTGGGAATCAGCAAAACTGCTCCTGATAATTTGGGCCATATGACAGTTGATTAAGCAGGCATTTATGGTCTATTGTTTCCCTTAAATAGGTGGACAAGGTAACTAATTTATAAATTCAGGTGAGAAACTTGTTTAGGTAACAACAGTGATTCTGTGCTTGGTTGTGTATGTCAGATGATCAAGTAAACTGCTCCTGGCTATTGCTTACCCTGGGCTAAGCAATAACTGTACAAAGGATAAAATGAAGATAAACATATGCCATTTAGTACATACATAAAAAAATCTGTGATTTTTGACCCCCAACCTTGTTGCATGGTATACTTTTTATTTACCTCTCCCCTGTTCATACATATGCTTTTGTTCTGTACTCCCTCCACAAACTTCATGGTTTTATCATTTTATCACCATTAGCAGTCATGTCCTCAGCTGCCAAATCAGTTTTGTCATGTGCACTCTTCATGTGGCATTTGACACTGGCTTGAGAAGCATGATAAATGACACTAAGCATGTCCATTTCTTAATGTCACTGCTTAAAAGTGATGAACAGTACAGGTCAAGGAAGATTCCATCGTTATTCTTGCGGATACAATCCTAAGCGCTTTGCCAGAGAACTAAAGTATGAACTGTTCTGTAAACCATAAAAGGACAGTGAGCAGCATTTACTTGTTTACATCTACAGCTTGTTTCATTTTCAATATGCTGACAGTGTTAGGGAACCCTCGGCAACAATCAGGTTAGGAATTATAAATTGATGAATGAAGGAACTAAGTTCTACACATTTTTTCATATTGTTGATACTTTTCATTTTTAAATCAGCTTCTGTTTCATTTTCAATACACTGACAGTGTTAAGGAACCCCCTGGCAACAATCAGGTTAGAAATTATAAATTGATGAATGAAGGAACTAAGTTCTACACATTTTTTCATAATGTTGATACTTTTCATTTTTAAATCAGAAGAGGGGTACAAACAAGCGGTAAGGTGTTTATTGTTGGCTAAGGCACATAGGTTTTACTCATAATTTCTATAATATAGTTTGTGTTATTATATGCTGTTATGACCCTGTAGTTAAATTACATACGTGTTAAAATTAAAATTCTTCTAACTCTTTGTTTCATTTTTATTTTATTTTTACATCATTAAATGTAATTATTATTATGATGATGTTTATGTTAGAAACATCGTGTTTATTTAAAACGTAAATGTGACTCATGTAAGCACGACTTTTGTATGATAGTTTTTCGTTGCAAGTAAACAGTCGGGAAGAGCTATGTAAATGATTGGCTGTGACCGAGG
Source organism: Megalonaias nervosa (assembly GCA_016617855.1). Classification (NCBI taxonomy): domain Eukaryota; kingdom Metazoa; phylum Mollusca; class Bivalvia; order Unionida; family Unionidae; genus Megalonaias; species Megalonaias nervosa. The sequence goes on from JAECUM010004953.1 coordinate 52,774, forward strand.
TTATTTCAAAATAATACTTGTTTATGCATTGTAGTGATTTCGAAATCACACGTGTCCTTCGTGCATGTGTACATGAAATGATGTATTAGCTTGTTTTAAATGCTCAGTTACCTGTAAGAAATATTTAGTCGTAGTCATAGTCGTAGTCAGTCATAGTTGAGAGTCACATCATAACATCTTGTAGAGTTTCTAATTCCTTAAGGAAAAGGTATTCCTGTGCTGGAAAGAGCTGTTCGTTCGTACGAGGAACAACATGTGTATTGTTAGTGGTGGTAGCTGTACTTCATCTACTTTTTAAATAATTATTTTCCCTGGAGAACAACCTTACTGGCTTTGGACAAAGACATTTGTTGAAATCATTTCTAAATTGGAGCAGAACAATACAAATTGTGATTCACACTGAAAATTCTGGACATTTTGTGTTATCCTCCATCTGACGTCGTCATCCGCCATCTTCGAACGGAACTGAGATTCAAATTATATCAAATTAGAACTGTTTATTCACAGGACTTATGTGTTTTCACAACTTTAGAACAAATTTTTGGAATCTTCTTGTTTCATATATTTACCTTTTCACCGTGTTTTCTAGGGAAATAAATTATTTTTGTTAAAATTTACAAAGCTTGTTGTAGTCACTCATTCTTTGTGTTACTTTGAACGAGCCGATACATAACAATGCATACATACATACTACTTGGTTTTACTCTCCATCATCCCCCCCCCCATAGGCATACATACGCAAACTTCAAACCCTTCCTCTCCATGCATAGGTACTAAACAGATGGTCCCTAATGGATTATTGTAAGTGGTTCAATAATAATCAGTTTAACATTTAAGGAGCTAACATCTTTGAAAGATAAGCACGAAGTAATGATACTGTTTTTCTTCAAGATAACAACACATCTTGCCAAATTATTAAGTCAAACTTGTTTATTTTGGTACTAAAGCTTTGTAATACTTCATGAAATTGGTGAAATTGCTGTAAAATTGTTGAACCGATGCCACAATTGCACTATATCCAAATTTGTGTTATCATGAAGCATGTTATAGAAGGGTTTCATGATATATGCTTGTGTATTAAGTTGGAATCAATTTCAAACAAATAAACTGATCTGCTGCTGTGTGTTGACAAGTCAGAGTCTATGTTACTTTTACTGATTAGTCTATACAAGCTGCACAAATCCAGATTTGCCTTAATTTGCACTCTGTGATGGAAAATCTGGGTCTATGCTTCATGCAGCTGGAACTGACTGACATGCAAGTACATATGGTATGCACAATAGTCTCATAATTGGAGGTTAGATTGATGAAATGCATATATATATATATATATATATATATATATATATATATATATATATATATATATATATATATATATATATACACCACCGTGTCAGCCTATTCTGCGCATTGTACTATTCTGTACAATGATAATTTGTTAAACATTGGATCATGTCATGTTTTGGGTCGAAAATCCAACGTTCATGAAAGAACAATTGTCCTTTAAGTTAGGTAAGTAATATTCACAAAGTGTAAAACAAAGGTATCCCCATGACCTTCTTGAACTTGTGACACAGAAACTATGTATGCTCCCATTCATCAAAACCAATTTAATATCTATATTTTTAGAATCCAAAAAATAAATCCATTATTTAAAACTTAAAATTGTACTGCATCTTAATCCATAGTTATAATTTTGCAAGTTGTTGCACACCTACTTTGTCATCTGCAATCCAACTTGTCAGCTGAAACAATTCTGGGGCATATAGTCTGTTTCAGTAGATTTTATTTCTCCAGAGATTAGCTGTTGTAAACACATTACATCCAATTCAGTGCTGTTTCTCTTCAACTTAATAGCATATTAAATTAATAATATGTTGAACTTCTACTAAGTTTTAAAAAAAATTGTTTTAGTTTGCTTAGTATCTATTGCCATATAGTCAAAATGTTTTGTGGAAGTTTCTAAAAACAACTATAAACGCCTAGTTCCTTGGTTGACATGCAGATTGATATAGTCCAAAGTAATGTTTCCCATTTCCAGAGCCTCATGCATAAACATTAAATCTTTTCGAAGACATGCACAGAATAGGCAGACATATCCCGAGTCTTGAAAACATATGGGTAGTATCCCATGTGTCAAGAATTAGTATTATTTTGACTAGAGTTTTCTGGTTACAAAAGCTGCTTTTCAAACAGTATGCAATGAAGTACTTAATAATCGCAATCAGTCAAATTCGGTAAGCGTTTTTGTGCCAATATTGGTGTGTGTGTGTGTGTGTGTATACCTACAAATATTTAAAGTGTAGTGATTATTCTATAGTCATAGAAAATCCAACACACATTAATATACAGCTGTAAGTTAAATGCAATGCATACATTGAAAAGGTACATTTTTATGCTTAAACAGTAAATGTCATACTGGCATTTTCCTAGGTATGAACTGTGCACATTATACCAAATTTATACAAACAAAATGCACCCAGTGATTTGTGTCTCTGGTAAAGAGGTATGCAAAATCAACTAAACTTAAGCCAACACATTAAGTTTTAGCAATATTACGTGACTGTGGTAACAGATATATTCAATATATTTGTGTGCTGTATTAATTATGGAACAGGTGCATGGTACAGTGCTACCTCACTCAAAAGAACCTCAGTATAAGAAAGTCCTTGTACAAGGCAGGTATGGTAATAGGTTCAATTTCAGTAATAGTAAAACTATGTATAAAATACCTCAAAATAAGGATACCTTATCCATAAGGCAGTGTATTTTTATAGCTCTCATGAATGGTGTAGCAGTGAGGCAACACTGCATGTATTCATTTACTGTATCCTTCAACCAACAAAAATGATAAAAACCAAATATAGTACAACTCACGATGTGTAGGCTTGCGATTCAGCAGCATTGAATACAGTGACTGAAGCTGGAATGTTTCTCACATTACTGGAAGGATCTTTCTTGACAGTGTATATACTGAAACCCAAAGCTGGGACTTCCACGACGAATGAGATCTACAGATAAAATGAAGGCTCTAATTTATAAGTTGGAACATAAAGAATACACAGACAAATGAAAATGCTTTTCAAATAACAATACTGAATACCATATGTACTTGCTTAAAAATTCAACTGCAACTGCACAGATCCAGATCTGCCATCACATAGTACACCGGCAGATCTAGATCAATACAGTCTGTTAGAAGTAATCACTCAAACAAACAACACAGGTCTTGATCTGCCAGCATTTTAAGCACCAAAAGGTCAGGGTCTATGTTGCTTGTAGTTGCATACAACTTACATGCATGTACATAAAGTACAATTGTGGGATTAATATCAAGAGTGTGATAGCTAAAAATATGTGTGACACAAACAGAAATCAATAGAGCACAGTAGTATTCTGACACAAATATGTTGTACTCGGCTTGATTCATTTCAGTTACTAATTTTACAGATTAAACATGTATTTAATTAGTGCAAGATTGTAAGGTGACTCACAGAAATTACTGAAGGTGATCCAAAATTTCTAATCTCCATTTTGTTATTTCTTTAACTCCACATTTCAATCTTAACCTTTAACCTTTTAATCTTTATATCTGTATCCCCTGATGAACCTATGTGTCAGACTGAGAACAATTACACAATTCAAATGAGAGATATAACCTATCATAATTGCCTACTGATTGCTAACAAATGTGACCACTATGTCTTTAGAACCTTTAACTGCACAGAAAAAGAAAAATTTTAAGCAAAAAATATTTATCTATACACAGACATATTTAACAAGACAGCTTTCATGAGCTATTGCATTTCCTACGTGTTTATAAATTCAAGATTTTAGTAATGTTGCTCAAAAACTACTTCATCAAGCAATATTAAGAAATACACAAATTCAAAATATTATTCTTATACTTTCTATTTCCCACCATTCCCATCTGATATAGAAAAATATTAGCCAAGGTTTGCAATGGAGAAAATATGTACACTTAGGAAAATCAGCATATACATCTGCTTGTGAGCCATAAAACTAAATTTCTACAAGTTCTATGCATTATCAAAGATATGAATGATTTGTATACCTTTTTTCAGGATGTTCAATGAATATAAATATCACTTTAACCATAAATTGAGACGTGATAATTTGTTATCAAATCCCAAACATGGCATTACTGTAACCCTTTACAACACTGCTCTAGCTTTGACCAAAACATGATGCATTTACTGCCTATATCTGCACATACAAGCACAAATGAAATTCTTTCCTGCAACTCAGAACAAAATATGAGTGAAGCTATTTACGTTGTCAGTCCATTAATTCCTGGATTTTTCAAAATAATTTTTTAAAATATATAAGTCAATGGAGTGGTAAACAGATGACATTATCACATGGGATACTGTATGAAATCTCCTACTTCAATCTTGGCTTATTTCTGTTAAAAAACAAGTAATTCTTTCAATTCTCTAAAGTAGGCAATTTCTGCATAAGCATTCTAATTTGAAACTATGATATTAAATATGCTAAACTTTATACTGTTTTTGAATTATTTTGATTTATTCATCACTGCCGCACACATGGGTATCTTTTGAATCCATCAAGTGAGTACTGTGATGTCATCTGGGCTGATCATAAAAAGTCTAACTGCAGCTGCTGTTTTCTTAAAAGCCCTTTACCTGCTTTATTCAAGTATTGATGACTCATCATAAATGGAGTTAAAGCCCATATAATTTCAAACATCTAAGTAACTGCTTTTACTTTACAAAGAAATGTTTATTGTATGGTGAAAATTAAAGAGTCATAGCTGTGTTTTCTTTCAAAATGTTGTTGGTTTTATGCAAAACATTTTAGAAATTGACAAGTCATGTCTTTAGCAGAAAGCTGTACTAGACCATTTTTAGACTCATGGCATAAAAATATGTAAGTACCACGAAAACTTTGGCAAAGATTGTAAATTCATATGTGTACAGATTTTACTGAAGATAGGCTCATTGTATGTGCATCATGTGTGGAAAAAAAATGTGACAGTTTGTAACAACAGTGGCTTCTCCAGGATTTTCACACCAAAGGGCACTTTTATATGTGCAAATTTTCAATTCAAGGTGGGTGGGTGGGGTCTCTGACAATAGTATCTATGAAAATAACCCTTTGAGCCTATTTCAACAAACCTGTGATAAATAACCTCTAATGAATAAAGACAAAATTTACAGCAGCTGCGATTGTGTGTTTTGACAATAAGTCGTGTGAATTCAAATGTAACAGCAGACTCATTACCGAAAGCTGCATATCTATCAATATACAATCTTGCCAAGTGCTACAGTAAAATGTTCTAGATAATCAATAACAGTGTCTCTTTGCTTGATTGCAAAAGTCACTTTGTAAGCACTTGATTATGGCAGTTGCTATAAAAGTCAAGTGTTTACATAACAGTAATGAGCACTGTGAATCTGGCTGGTTTTGTTATACACTACACATCAATTGTGCATAATTTTTACATGCTTGCTCATTGTGAGGGGCAATTTAATAAATTTAGGAGGGTACATGAGAAAGTGATCCCTAAGTTTCAACCAAGGCAAGAAAAAAGACCAGGTTTCACCTTGAATATTGTATCTGAAATAGTGACATGGTTCTTCCAAAAGGGGTCCACCTGGGAAGGTACTATGTTGTTTTCCGGATCTCGAACCTCTACGTGGGCTGTGTCAGTGTATATTCTCACTACATGTTGTCTCCTCTGTCCTAAGGAGTTATAGAACATTACTGGACTGAAATAAAACAAAAACAGTTTACAGCTAAGGTTACAGTCCAATCTAAACATCTGAATAGACACTTTGACAAACAAGGAAAAGAAACATTCAAGACGGCCTTGTGGGCCTGATGATGTTCACATTGTTTACAAAAAACTTAACAGTGAACAACTTCACAAAGCAGGCTTACACAGCATTGTAAGAACACAACCCTGAGTAAACTATCACCAAACATTATCAATTTTACGACCATCTGATAATTCTTTCCAAAGATAAAGGATTAATTAAAATGCATAGATCTTGCTCATATTAGAATTTGTCAAAGATCTTGATTATATAAAATTATTTGCCAAGCTTTAACAAAATTAAACCCTAGTGCAGTAACAAACTCAGACAATCAGATAAAAATACAAATTCTTAAAACAGCAGATCTTACTTAATCAGGAACCTTTCTAAAACTATAATGATTTAAGTTTATCTACCAAGTCTGAGCAAATTCCGATCAAACTTTGTCTCCAAAGCGAAAACAAGCACAGCCAATCAGAAACAGGATTAACTCATACATATATTTAGATCTTGCTCATAGTCAAATTCATCCAACACCTTGACTGTACCAGGGATAAGCGAATCCTATGACCTGGTGTCTTGGGCAAGTTTAACTCTTCACCTGGCTAGTGAAATTCTGTAAGGTACTGTTCTAGAGCATGTCAATTATTTTGAATGTGAAAAGTCAGAGAACTGCAGATTTCTAACCGATTTACTGCTAGCATGAAAAATAATCTGCCTCAGTTTAAAATGAGTTACTTTCAGAACTGAATAACATTAGTAAATGCCATTGCATTTAATGGAAAAAATAAGCAGCCCCAAGTTATTTACTGCTACTCAAAAGAACACTTGCTAACCTATGCTACAAAGTTCCTATCCACATAATGACACTCTGCAATGTGTATTTCAGGTTCACCATGGTTGCTACACTACGTCATAACCGGGATAGATACCACATAATTGCAGGGTAAGTTTTTTGCTTCTGGTTTCCTTATTTTCCACACAGCTTAAATAGGGCTGTGACTAAAGTACCTGGCGAATTGCATAGAATCTGCATATATTAATCTTGTTGCCAAAGACTGACTGGTTTCTGCAAACATTCAAGTACAGTGACAATTTCAGTTGCAGAAACCAGACAGTCATTGGCTAAAAGAATAATACATGCAGATTTCTTGCAATTTACAATTATTGCATAGTACACTAGCTGTATTCAGTGGTTTTTCAGAGTCACTAGCATCTTTCAGATAATGGTTTCAAACCTTATACAACCAAGTTAAAGCACATATTATTCATTATAACCTTATATACCATATTTACGGCATGTTTTTGGACGGCAAAAAATAATTACTTTTTTTGTTGTCCGAATACATATTAAATTCTTTAATTAGGTGTCTGAAAACAAACAGTGGAAGATAAATTTGTGCCCCCCCCCGTCCGTAATGAAGTTACCATTAGCTCACATGGGGACATGCTGCCATGAAGTAAAACAAGTATTTTGTCTAACACCATGGAAAGGATAATGAATGAAAAACAGGCATTACTTGCCTATTTTGTCTATTTGATACATATCCATCCACCAGAAAACACAGCCATACATGTATTAGAGCCACGATTGTGTGCGTATTTTCAAAAAGAACCGCCATATTAGTAATCTTGCAATTCACAATTTAACCCTCTACTAATCAGTGATCAATAAAATCTACCTTACAAACACATGCAAACTTTATGTCTGTGTAATTAAGATATTAATACAAACTAAATTAAAAAAATTTGGATTTATAATTCTGAAGATATTTATGACAGAAACATTTTAGTATCGAGAGTAGAAATACCGGTACATGTTTGATGGGTAATCTTAGAACACCAAGGGTGAGAGGCTCCATATGGGGTGAGTGTTGTACACACGCCTAGGAAGGGTAAAAATAACAAGCAAGTTGCAATATACGAGTCGTTAATATGTAGGTATTTTTTTAAATAAAGGTGATCTATTTGTTGTGGTTCTCTCTTCTTTTTTTCCCACCTAGCCGAGGGTAGCTTCAAAATGAGTAGACCCTGTCAACTCGAAACAATTGACTGCTCAAAGATTGTTTTGATGCATGTTGGAGATTTCAGGGTGTCTAGGTGATAATTGTGCATACTATAATTTGTGGGATTTCTTTGACAGGTGTGTTCGGAAATAAAAGGCAGCCATCTGGATTTCGTTAAAAGAGCACATGATGTACCGAACATGTTGCACCCACAATCAATATTTATTGTCTACAAAGAGGTTTATTACCTGGAGAACAATAACTAAATTTAAACCGTGGTACATAATGCCTAAGGGATAAGGGGTTTGTTTTGTTGCACGATGCCATTGAATTTACTAATCCATACTGACTCTCTGATGTATTGTTTAATGATATAAAGCAGGGGTCATGGTTTCTAATCAAAGCCATAACTGTCACACCTGCTTGAAGTGGTTTTGTGTGTAACGATGCCTACAATGACAACCAATCCATGGAAGTTCGTGATCACATTAAATAATTGGCAACCAAATGAAGCAAACTTTGTATCAGTTAAATTAACGGCAAACACACTGTGAATTTTACTTTAAACCGACGCAGCAGATCTTCTTAGATTGTGTCCGAAAGCATAAATTGTAGATAAAATTATAGCGAAGCAACGTCCAAAAACTTACAAGGCATTTAAATATTATATTTGCCAAAAAAAAAAGGTGTCCGAAAACATACCGTAAATACGGTAACCAAGTTAAAGCACAAATTTTATTCATTATAACCTTTTATAACCATGTTAAAGCATAAATTTTATTCATTACAACCACATATAAAAAAGTTAAAGCATATATTTTATTTGTTATAACCTTATATAACCAATAATTTATTCTAACAAGGAATAAATCCCAAATTGACACCTGTGACATAAAACTGCTGTACCTAATAAAAAATACACAAGAAAATTGTATTGAGCTGTAAAATCTAAAAAGACGCTAAATATACTGATCAAGTAGTCCTTTGATTATTGTGCTGAAACTAGCTTAACATTAAAGGATATATTAATATAACAGCATATTAAATGGCCTTGGGTAATTATGAGATTTAATAAAGAATTGTTTTTGTATGGATCAAATGGAGGCATTAATTGTACAACTTGTATGGCAATCAAAAGTACACACCTCCATTACTAGTAACATTCAATCACTTCATACATTACTAGGACAAGATCAGATGTAGCTCTTATAAAAAATTGCTTGAGATTTTTCTGACATACAGATAATAGCTCTTAATTAATTTGAGTTATTGAAGCTGTACAAAAAAGGAATAGAATATTTTTGTAAATTCATGAAGTTTCTACTGTAAAATTTGAGCATTTGAAATTAAATGCAAGTAACGTTACTCATCCAGCAAAAGCAACTATCTGTATTTTTTTATGTTACTTAAAGCCAAGAACAAGTGAAAAAAATCTGCAGAAGAAGTACTTGTTTCCAAATCATTTGTTTGGGACAGGTTTATGAAGAAATGTTTACTTAATACTAGATACAGTATTTCTCCATCTGTCTAAAAGTAAAGGGTTGGTTTATTATCAGACAAATATTTAGAAGATATTGTTACGTATATGTAATTAAATTGTTTGTGTGTTAGTTTTGAAATTCTTTTTATTTTTGTTTCATTACATTTTATAGTAATGATTATTTCCATGGGATTCGAAATTCTTTTCAGTAATTTGATATTTTCTTTTAGTAAATGTTGTTTATCTAAGACGTAAAACGTGTTACATGAGAATTATTTTTAGTTAACCTAGTTCGTCTTGGGTTGGGAAGTTCGTAAACAGGAAGTTAAAATGATTGGTCAGTATCAAGGCCATACTCTGCTTGCGTGATCACCATGTGTAAACAACGTTTTTTTTTGTTATTGGTTCTTAATTGGGGCTACACAGGCGTATGTGATAAATGTCTTGTAGTAAGAGACCACATGACCCATCTCGCGAGACTGAAATGATGTTTTCTGGGGTTTAAATACGCATTCTTAATATTTTCTTGGAGAGCTGTTTTAACATCTTGAAGGAACAAGGTGTTTTTTTTATTTGTTGCCAGATTGTTTGTTTTTCATTTGTTTTTTGGATTTAATAATTTCTTCTCTAGAAAATTCAACAAGTGGACTTTTTTATAAAAAAAATTCTGAAAGATATTCATGGAAATTTATTCTGGAATTATTCGGAAACAAAAACTGTGATTCAACTGAGGAATTGTTGATATTCGTACATGGACCACATCTGACGTCATCGCCTTCCATATTTGTATGTCGTCGAGATTCGAACCTGGATTCTAATAGAACTATTTAGTGATAGGACTTGTATTTTTCATTCTTAGGATTAAATTTTGGATTATATTCACAAACTGTAAGTCCTATTTTCCAATTTTTACATTGTTTTCTAGGGAAATAAATTATTTTGTTAAAATATACAAAGCTTGTTGGCTTTCACTCTTTTCTTTGTTACTGAGTACGAGCCCTTGTCATGTAACAAAGAAAATTGGGTCGCTCGTCCTCGGGATATATGAATTTTGGTTAAATATTTCAGAAAATTGTTTTTTGAAATTTAAATTCCCCTAGTCTTTAAATCCCAAGTACTATTTTACATTTTTATTTGAAATCTTAAGTGAAAACAACAGGCTTTCATTCACAATGTCATCAAAAGTGGAAATATTTCTTTCTAATCCAACTCAGGAACAGTTGGATAGTCTGAAAAAAGATGAGTTGCTTGAACTTGCCAGAAAGTACGATCTTTCTGAAGCAAAATCTTCCTGAACGAAACAAGAAATTAAAAATATTCTGATCCAATATTTGGTGGGGAAAAATATTTTTGATAAAAGTGTTTTGGCTTCGGTCAGTAAGTCGGTATCGGACTCTGACATAAAAGTAATGGAATTAAAAATGGCATATAAGATAGAAGTAGAGTTAAGGAAGCTCGAGCTTCAGAAAGAAGAAAAAGAGAAACAAATGCAGTTGCAATTAGAAGAAAAGCAAATGCAATTGCAATTTGAAAAAGAGGAGAGAGAGAGACAGGAGAGGAAGAAAGATAGACAAATGAAATTATAATTTGAGAAAGAGGAGAGAGAGAGACAGGAAAGGGAGAAAGATAAACAATTACAATTTGAGAAAGAGGAGAGAGAGAGACAGATGCAATTACAAAGAGAGAAGGGTGAAAGGGAATTTCAAATTAGAATGAAAGAATTTGAACTGGCAAGTGAAAAGCACACTTCCACTTCACATACAAATTCAAGTTTTGACATTACAAGAAATATCAGGTTAGTTCCCCCTTTTAGCGAAAAGGAAGTAGACAAATATTTCATTTATTTTGAAAAAGTTGCTGAAAATTTGAAATGGCCAAGGGAGCATTGGACTCAATTATTGCAATGTGTACTTTTTGGAAAAGCCCGAAATATCTATGCATCCTGTCAGTACAACAGAGTTCTGATTATGATTTGGTTAAGGAGTGCATTTTAAAGGGTTATGCGTTAGTCCCTGAGGCTTATCGGCAAAAATTCAGGAACTATAAAAAAGAAGCTGGACAGACTTATGTTGAATTTGCTAGAGAAAAAGAAGTTATTTGAGAGATGGTGCTTAGCCCAGAAAGTTGAACATGATTATGAAAATATCAAACAACTTGTGTTACTTTAAGAGTTTAAGAACTGTGCCCCTAGTGACATTAAGAAACATCTTGAAGAGCACGAGACTGAAACCTTGGAAAATGCTGCTCTTGTTGCTGATAAGTACTCCTTAACTCAAAAAGTTCCTGTTGTAAGCAAAACTTTCACTCAGCAGTCTACTGGTAGAAAGGTATTTCAGCCTAATACTCCTCCTCCTAAAACTCAGTCTGGCACAACTTCTAAAAATCAAGCTTCTGATAAACTTGATTCTAAATCATTGTCTATGCCTACGTTTACCTATTGCAAGAAAAAAGGACACGTCATTTCTGATTGCTTCAAGTTGAAATATAGGCATCAGAATCAAGATAGACCTATCCCAAATGCTCTTATTTCTAAGAGGTCAAGGTCACAGTCATGTATTGAAAGCAATACATTTGTTGGGTCTCATAAACCCTAGTCTGATTTTATTATGGAGAAATATGAACCATTCAATTCAAAGGGTTCTATATCACTCTTGGGTTATTTGGCCAATCCTATCCCTATTAAAATTTTAAGGGATACAGGAGCTTCTCAGAGTCTTTTAGTGTCAGGTATTTTGCCTTCTTCTGAGAAGTCCTGTTCTACTGAGAGTGTTCTCATTCAGGGAGTAGAGTGCGGCTTTGTTAATGTTCCTCTCCATTCTGTAAATTTGTCATCAGACTTAGTTTCAGGACCTGTGACAGTCGGAATAGTGTCTAATTTACCAGTTAAGGGCATTCATTTGTTGCTAGGCAATGACCTAGCTGGAGACAAGGTTGTGGTTAATCCACTTGTAACTGACAAGCTTTCTTTGGATCAGAAGTTGATCCTATTGAAAAAGAATACCCTGAGTTATACCCAGCTTGTGCAGTTACCAGAGCTATGGCAAAGAAAGCTCTTGAGAATGATTTTGATAAGGAAAATATTCCTTTAGCTGACACATGTATTGGTCAGGCTTTTGATGAGGTCACTTTTACTTCTAATTTGGATCAATCAGGTGGTATTGATCACAGTGATCCTCTTTTAAATACTCATTCTCTTTTATCTAATCAGGGTGATAAACGACAATCACTTGTCGTCGAACAGGAAAAAGATCCTGAGATTTCCTGTCTGTTTCAGAGGGCCATTAGTGAAACTGAAGCAAATGAAGTACCTGTCTGTTATTTCATTAAAAATGGAATTCTTATGAGAAAATGGAGACCTCCCGAGGTACCTGCTAATGACGAATGGTCAGTGAACTATCAGATTGTAGTTCCAAAATCTTACAGACAGGAAATACTCAGTTTGGCCCATGAAACTCCTCTGGCTGGTCATTTCGGGATAAATAAAACTTATAACAAGATCTTGACTCACTTTTATTGGCCAAAAATCAAAAGTGATGCTCGTAAATTTTGTAGATCTTGTCATACTTGTCAAATGGTAGGAAAACCCAATCAGAAGATACCTAAGGCTCATCTGCAACCAATTCCTGCATTTGACGAACCATTTAGCAGAATTATGGTAGATTGTGTTGGTCCCCTACCTAATACCAAGTCAGGCAACCAATATTTGTTGACCATTATGTGTGCATCAACAAGATTCCCAGAGGCAATTCCTTTGAGGAATATTAAAACCAAAACTATAGTAAAAGCTTTAATAAAGTTTTTTACTCAATTTGACCTTCTCAAATCTGTCCAATCGCGTCAAAGGTCAGATTTTAAGCCTGGAATTTTCCAGCTTGTTATGCTTGAATTTGGCACTCAGCAATTCAAGTCAAAAGTGAAACTATGGTTTCACAAAACTTTACTTGAGAAAACATTTGAGTCCTGTAACAGAGTTCATTCTCTCTTGCTCATTCTTCAAAATTTTCTTCAATTTAGATTCTACGGCCCTTACAAAGTAAAGAAGAAAATGAATGAGTTAAATTATAATAGTACTCTGGTCAAAATAAATTAATGGAGTACTAGTATATTGAAAGAGATAGCCAAGTAAATTATACAATTAATTTAGCTGTACATGTCCTACAAACTGAGGATTTAAGTGAAGAAATTCAATTGGACACCGTTCATCTTGGAGCAACAAATCTTCGGAATTCGGAAATTATGAAAGATCTAGACCAGAAACTTTTACATTTGCAACAACAAGAAAGAAATGAACTTAAACAGTTATTATTTGAATACGAGCACTTGTTTCCAGATATTCCTACAAGGACAAACAAAATTTTTCATGACGCTGAAAATGTAGATTCAAAACCTGTGAAACACCCATACAGGATGAACCCTCTCAAACAGGAATACTTGAAAAAGGAAATTCAGTATTTGCTGGAGAATGATTTCATACAGCCCAGTAAAAGTGATTGGAGTTCACCATGCTGTTCTAAAACCGGATAAAACTTTCCATATGTGCACTGATTATAGGAAGGTGAACAGTGTAACAAAAGCAGATTCATTTCCATTACCAAGAATCGATGATTGTATTGATAAAATTGGAAATGCCAAGTACGTCACCAAATTTGACCTTCTGAAAGGATTTTGGCAAATTCCACTTACGGAAAGAGCGAAAGAAATTTCGGCATTTGTGACTCCAGATGGACTCTATCAATATAAAGTAATGCCATTCGGGATGACGGGTTCCCCAAGTACGTTTCAATGCTTGATGAATATGATTACCTATGGTCTAGATAATTGTGATGCTTATATTGATGATGTCATCATCTACAACGACACCTGGAAAGGACATCTAGCCACGATTCAGAAATTCTTTGAAAAACTCACTGATGCTAATTTGACAATCAATTTATCTAAAAGTGAGTTCTGCCGTGCCTACGTAACTTTTCTAGGACATATTGTGGGACATGGTCAAGTTAAACCTATTCATGCTAAGGTTAAAGCTATGTCTGATTTTCCTGTGCCTGTCAGTAAAAAGCAATTAATGCGATTTTTGGGTATGGCCGGATACTATCGAAAGTTTTGTTCCAATTTTTCTAATATTGCTGAACCTCTGACAAATTTGTTAAGTAAGAGAAACAAGTTTCTTTGGACCGAAAAATGTCAGGAAGCTTTCGATATGTTAAAAGCCATACTCAAAAGTGCATCGGTTCTAACAGCTCCAAATTTCAATCAGTCTTTTAAATTATCTGTGGATGCAAGTGATGTTGGGGTTGGAGCAGTATTGATTCAAGAAGACAGAAATGGTATCGATCACCCAGTGTGCTATTTCTGTAAGAAATTAAATAAGCACCAAAGAAATTACTCAACAATCGAGAAGGAATGTTTGGTTTTAATACTGGCATGACAACATTCTGAAGTTTACATTAGCTCGGCTCCTTCTCCGGTTGTTGTGTATAGTGATCACAACCCCCTTACTTTCATCGACAAGATGAAAAATAAAAATCAAAGATTATTAAGGTGGAGTTTGTTTTTGCAAGAGTATAATCTCAACATCAGGCACATCAAAGGAAAAGACAATTTGATTGCAGATGCACTTTCCCGTGTATAGAAATATTATTTCATATACACTTTATATAATTCATAAGAATTTTTTTATGTAATTTTTGTCTACCTCATGTATATTATACATATGGTAAAAAGAAAGCTTTATTATATAAATCTTTCTTTTTTCTTTATGGGGGGAAGTATTACGTATATGTAATTAAATTGTTTGTGTGTTAGTTTTGAAATTCTTTTTTTTTTATTTTTGTTTCATTACATTTTACTGTAATGATTATTTCCATGGGATTCAAAATTCTTTTTCAGTAATTCGGTATTCTCTTTTAGTAAATGTTGTTTATCTAAGATGTAAAACGTTTTACATGAGAATTATTTTTAGTTAACCTAGTTCGTCTTGGGTTGGGAAGTTCATAAACAGGAAGTTAAAATGATTGGTCAGTATCAAGGCCATACTTTGCTTGCGTGATCACCACAACGTTTTTTTATTATTGGTTCGTAATTGGGACTACACGGGCGTATGTGATAAATGTCTTGTAGTAAGAGACCACATGACCCATCTCGCGAGACTGAAATGATGTTTTTGGGGTTTAAATATGCATTCTTAATAATTTTCTTGGAGAGTCGTTTTAACATCTTGAAGGAACAAGGTGTTTTTTTTATTTGTTGCCAGATTGTTTGTTTTTCATTTGTTTTTTGGATTTAATAATTTCTTCTCTAGGAAATTCAACAAGTGGACTTTTTTATAAAAAAAATTCTGAAAGATATTCATGGAAATTTATTCTGGAATTATTCGGAAACAAAAACTGTGATTCAATTGAGGAATTGTTGATATTCGTACATGGACCACATCTGATGTCATCGCCTTCCATATCTGCATGTCATCGAGATTTGAACCTGGATTCTAATGGAACTATTTAGTGATAGGACTTGCATTTTTCATTCTTAGGATTAAATTTTGGATTATATTCACAAACCGTAAGTCCTATTTTCCAATTTTTACATTGTTTTCTAGGGAAATAAATTATTTTGTTAAAATACACAAAGCTTGTTGGCTTTCACTATTTTCTTTGTTACTGAGTAAGAGCCCCTGTCATGTAACAATATCTGTCAACATACTGAAAAAATGAGAGATGAACTTACCATCAGATAAATATGGTTAGAGTATTTAACGAATCTGTCCAAAATCTTATCAGAAAAAGAGTCACCTGACTGTTGACTAGCTCAGGCAATGAGATCCAAGATCGCCTCATGAACATGTGTGAATCTCACACATCAAATGTAAACATCCAAGGTCTTAATGATAACAATAGGCCCATTTAACAAGTTCCATCAAAATGATACCAAACATACAGGCTCAGCCAATCAGATGCGAGATCACCTCATTAATATGTGTGGATCTTGATCAGTGTCAAACTTATCTGAGATCT
This sequence comes from Megalonaias nervosa, assembly GCA_016617855.1. NCBI lineage: Eukaryota > Metazoa > Mollusca > Bivalvia > Unionida > Unionidae > Megalonaias > Megalonaias nervosa. The sequence continues at coordinate 69,074 of JAECUM010004953.1, forward strand.
TAATGATATAGACCCATTTTCAGTTTTTATTAAGACCCAACTAAAAATATGGACCAAGTGAGTAACCAGCTTTGCCAATCAGATGCAAACATGTCATTAATTTGTTGTTATTGTTATGGATTTAAATGCCATTTTTGAGCACAAGATAGGCTATACATGGTGGCCAAAACATTTGGTGGAGGAAGAATCCAGGAAAACCCCATACAGAACCACAGATCCAAGGGAAACTATGAGTAAGCTTTCTTACATACATGTTGGAACAGCCCATGACTCAAACCCATGTGGACAGACACAAGATATCAGTGATCTGTAAAGCATTTTAGTCCACTAAGCTATCCATCATAAATATGTATCAAACTTGTTAATGACCCAAGGTTCTGATGATACGAATTTAAATTTAAAAAAATTGGACCAGAAATATGGCCTCCAGAGGGGCAACAAGCTCAGCCAGTCACATGCAAGATCATTTCATTCACATGTGTGGATCTTGCTCATTATTAAATTTGTCAAAGATCTTGATAACATACACCCATACTTCAAGTTGGATGAAACTCAGTTCAGAAATATGGCCTCCTGAGTGCTAATGACCTCAACATATCAACTGCAAAATCACCTCTTTAGTAAACATGAATCTTGCTCATTATCAAACACGTTAGAAAACTTTATGATGTAAGGCTATGTTCCAAGCCTGATCAAAATCAGATCAAAAATATGGCCTCCAGAGTGGTAATAAGCACAGGCTGACAGATAAAGTATGATGGATGATACATGATACTTGATGCACTGAGGAAGGTAAGGCCATACCAAAAGCTCACTCAACTGTATGAACAGTGCAATGATTTATTTTAGGGGATAATTTTTAATCAAGTTTTGCCTTCAGATGATAATGTACAGTTATGTAAAGAAGGAGTACCCTTGACAGAAAGGCAAAGAGAGTCCTCATAAACCAATTTCTGTGTAAATTAATACCTTTACACACCATTTCATGCTTATAATAATTGTTAAACTGAAATGCAATGAATGAGACATTAATTATTCTTGTGCTCCTTCATATTTTTAGCCATTTACAATTACACTATGCAAATTATATTTTAGCCCTTTACAATTATGCTAGGCAAGCTATATTTTTAATGCCTTACAATTACACTAGGCAAGTTTGATTTTTCAAATTTACACTGCAACCAAGCAAATTGTTTTTGACTTTGATATATCCAGAACTTTGAGGCTACTATCAATTAACTACTAAAGGAAGACATTAAGATGTATCAATGAGTCCAAGAAACACATTAGATGTACATACTAAAAAAGTATTGTGAAAGGAGAGACATCTAATTTACATAAATTCTTTGTTATAACTGGTCCTTTATTACTAATAAATGCTTTACGTTGATTTTTTAAAAAATCAACTGGCCAGGTAAAAAGTGGACTTTTATCTAACAACACTTATTATACTGCGAAGTTGGTGGGCCAATTTTTAGCAATATCCCATAGATGAATGGAATACAAGAATATTTTTCTATAATACTAGGGTTACCAACCGACTTGAATCTGTCACGGATAAAACTGTTTTTTCTGGCAACGAGTCTTGGCTAGGTCGAGTTTCATCCTGAAATCAGAAGAGATGTCTTGTAAAGACTGTATCAATTTACATATGCCATATTTTGCCTTATAAGTGCCTCTGCCATTAAAAGTGCCCCACTGACTTGGCAAAACCTCTCACTTAGCTGCTGTGCCAATCTGTACAAAAACACTCGCTATCTCCATTTCTATTGCAAATGAGGCTTCTGCTATGAGTGTCATCCTTTTTCAATAGGAGGAAACCACTTTTAAAATTTCAGTTTGTATACAGGTGCACTTGAAATTGATCAGCTGTTCTCTCACTTTGAAGAAATGGATAGTGTGGGAAATGTATCCCATGAAACAAAGTACCAAAAACCTCATGTAACAAATTATTAAAACTCTGTTCAGTTGAGAAGAAATTATCCGAAGTTTAACGTATGATAGAGCAAATAGCTTCCCATCATTTCTGCAACAAAGATAGACTGACAATTAGAGCATTCAATTTTCGACAATGATGTATCTCTTAATTAAATTTTACTGTTCAATTTAAACCATGACATTTGTTATTATTTACAGTTATGTTGGGGAAGGAAAAAAAACTCTTAACGAGTAATAAATTCATCGCACTGTTTTTCTGACAGAGTGTACTGGATTTTATCATCATTCTAACTTGTGTATTTCCTGAGGCAACTGCTGAGGGAAATTTGAAAGTTAGAAGGGTGGTAAAATCCCATTCACCCATTCAAAAAATAGTAAAACTAATATGATCCAGAAACTGCTTTAACAATATGGTGCAAGAGATCTGACCCAGAACCAAAAGAAAAATGTACACATATTGCATAGATATTGTCGATGTATTATGCATTTCTACAGATAAAATATTTAGCTAGCATAGAGCAGAAATACCTACCACATTGAAAACTGGATTCTCCTTTGAAAATGTGTAATGCCCTCTCTTTGTCATGGACAAAAATGTGGCAGATTCCTTGATTATCTGCTTCAGATCATTCAAACTTTCAAACAGTCTGCAGAAGAATTGATCTTTAATACCATTTTTCATCAGCATTCTCTTACCTAATTTGTTCTTTTCATCAATCAAAATAGTTTGAAATGAGTTACGTATTTTAATTATTTTAAACCAGTTAGTACTTTACCTGAGGTTTAACTTCTGATCAGTAATTTGTTTTCATTTTCTAAGTACTCATTACAAGTTCTTAAAGACTGTTGCAACATCTACCATAGTGTACAGTGCTGTAACTTGTAGAACAAGATATATAGTCTTGCAGCTTCAGCGTTTTTTATACAATAAAATGTTGTTATTTAAATTTTAATTTCACTCTACTTAGTAATTATAACTGTTGACCTTGAGATATAAGCAACACAAACAAAGACGCAAGATTACCTTGTCTTCCATTAAATAACAATTCTTCAATACATCTCTATCTTTGTATAAAAAGATTTCTATATGGTTTACATCGTAATCTCTATGAATGAGTTAATTATCATACTGAAATGTTAAAAAACTATTTTTGTAAAGACAAATTCCACCATTTTTAAGGCATTATCTTTTTTCTTCCACATAAATGTTTCACTTTACTTAAAGATGATAAAGAAAGTCTATTTTTAGCAAAATATCAAAAACACTTTTTTTACACACCTGTTTCCATAATCAACAACAACAAAATCTTTAGCAGTACCAGTGATCCCATCATGATGCTGGAACAGTCCCAGATTACGTCTTGCATTAATCAGCACCTCAAACAAATTCTTCATGGGAAAACTCTCTAGCTTCTCCCGACGGGCAGTTACCACAGCAACGGTGAATATCATCTCTGCAGCTCTTTGAAAGAAGGAACAAATACTAACCACGTTTGACAGTATGTATACCATGATGTCAAACAATACAAAAAAGCATGTTGTAATCATTTTCAGGTTTGGTAAGTGAGACATTCAAACCATTTAAATCTCTCCACATTGCTCCTTGTCTAATCGAAACTTCTCTTCATATAGGTCTAGTTTAATATTGTGAATTCATTCATCTTTGTGGTTATAAATTTTCAGGGTTTCTGCAAAGAGGACATTTTGTTGGTACTTAAATTCATGGATAGGGGACCCAAGAATAGTTGCTCTTTTAGTCTTTAGTTTCTGTACTCTTTTTATAGCCTTCATGAAATCCATGAAAATTGGTATACTGCCAAAAATGATGAATTCACCATATGATATGTATATTTTTGCCAAACTGACCTTTGCATACCACCCTATTGCAAACAGAATAGACCCTGACAGGTTGCCATGGACTGATCAGTGTCTATCCAGTACATCTTGAAAAGACGCTGATCTATTCTTGCCATGTGCAACAGCCAATACTGTTTGCAGTTGCACGCTCATTACATGGTCACAAATATAGTACATCAGTAGCATATATCTCCGAGGTCCTGAACCACTGAATTTTCAAATGATATCTCAAATATCACTGCATCAAACTGTCTTACATTTGTTCATCCACTGAACTGTCAAATAAACACACAAAGTAATAATAAAAGGTGACTAGATCTAGTTTACAGATTAGTTCTTTGTTAGAGAATTAATAAAGATAATGACCACTAAGCTTAATTCAAAGGTGACTGGGTCTAGCTTACAGTTTCTTTGTCAAACCACATATGTCACCAACTATGTCTGCTTGGTTGTTGTTGTTGTTGTTGTTGTTGTGGGGCTTAACGCCATTTTTCAGCACACGATAGGCTTTACATGGCGGCCAGTATTAATGGTGGAGGAAGAAATTGGGAAATCTGCGGAAAGAACCACCGACCCACAAGAAGCTCCTGGCAAGCTTTCTCACATATCCATGTCTGCTTGGTCATTATGTTTTCCCAAATGTTTAAACAATCTATAGCAACAAAGCTCAAAAAAAAACAGATATGAAAGCTTTCCTCCTGGACTTAAATTAATCCATCTGATTAGCTTTGTGCGTTTAACACCACTTATCAGCACAAGATAGGCTATACATGGCAGCCAGTATATCTGGTGGAGGAAAAAGCATAGTCCAGAAGAACCACCGACCCACGGGAAGCTACTGGCAAGCATTCTCACACATTCATGCTGGCCGAGCCAAGACTCAACCCTATGTAGACAGAGGTGAGATGCAAGTGATCTGTAAAGGCAAGTGCCTTTGACCACTTGGCCACCCAAGGCCCCTAATCCATTAAAAACTTTCAAGACACACAGTCATAAAACTGCGTGCCACAATGTCATAGAATAATATTATTGACAATATCTCTACTAAAAACTGTCAGAATGAGAATATTATTCTTAAATTTAAAATCTGAAGAAGTTACAAGTGGTTTTCATCTTGCAGATAAATATCTGAACAGATTGTAAATTGTAATAAATACCCTTTTTGCCTCAGTAACAAACAAATATGAAATCTCTTTCAAAGGATTGCCCATAATCACATACCTGAGATGGTACTCTAATACCCTGTCCAGGCTTTTGTAGAATGGCCTGGAGGTGTAGTAGCCACTCCAGTAGTGGTCATCACGGTCAGAGTAGGTGAAGAAGTCTCCGGTCAGGACAGGATACTCCCCAGGCTTCTGACCTGCCTTCACTTTATACTCCTTATATATAGCAGTGAAATAGTCTGATAATGTGCCAAACTGGGCCTGAAAAGCAAGAATACTGAAATACAAGTCTGCATGCAGGAGTAATGAAGCACCAAGTCACAAAGTTACATGCACAGTTACTCTGATACATCCTTAGAATGCACAAATATATGGAAATAGTATTGAACACAGATAAAATTATTCTTGAAAGTAAAAAATAAATCAATCACTATTAAATTGGTATTTTAATTGATGAAAATATTTCTGCTATCCAGCATATGAAAATATAGGATTACAAATTAAAAATTTTGATCAAACGTATAATTTTCAACAATAAAATTGATAAAACTTTGATTTTGCTTACTGGCAAGGTGGCAGCATGATGCATTTTTACAAGTGTCATTAGCCATATGCAGTTAAGACAATTAATACTGGTTTACGGTTTAACAGGAAATCATTTAAAAAACTTTACAACATTCAAATGACAAAAACTAGCATTTATTAAGTAACAATGTGTTACTGCTTCATACATAATTATAAAAGACACTTGCAGGAAGAGGTTTATTAATATTAATCCATAAATGCAAATGAGAGATTTCCTTAGAAAAGTTAATGAACATGATATATATATATATATATATATATATATATATATATATATATATATATATATATATATATATATATATATATATATATATATATATATATAGATAGATAGATAGATAGCCATGCTTCTGTCAGAAGTAAATCCATGCAAACATAGAATTTCAGCTATTAGCAAAGGATGCATCACAAAGGACCAGCTTACCACCACTGAACTAACTTGGCCTTAAACAGAGAAACTGCCTTTGGGAAACCAAAATAAAGAGAATGGGTATTCAGGGGTCATAACTCATGTAAATGATGATGAGAAATGCTGAGATTCCAATTTATTTAAGGTGGCATCAGTGCAACAATGCAACATAAAGTGAGGTGAAATCCAACATTTCTCTATGAAGTTATGCTGCTGAAACCAAAGTCAGGAAATGAGCAATCAGGGGATATAACTGTTCCAGATGAATCAAAATCCATAAAAGGCATACCTAAGTCTAAGAGACAATGTTTTCACCAAATTCCATCACAATGTGTTGAATGGTTCTTGAGCTATTCTGACTGAAGCAACAATCCAAGTTTCCATGTGATGACTAGAAATGATGATGAAATTAGCCAATAATTTGTTCAAGTTTTTTTTAACTTAGAAATTTATAAGTGTACTTTACAAAACGATAAGGCCTGCACTACAAATTGGTTTCTTTATTCTAACAGGAGGCTCAAGTGAGTGTAATTGTAATTTGTACCATCTCAGGTTCATTTCATAAGCATAAATGAGCAATCCTTTATATAAGTTGTTTGCTTCAGACCGCAACTAGTATTCCTAACAGTAAAAAAAAATAACTGTCAACCCAAGTACATGAAAGACATAGCTGTATGTTAACTTTGTTTACATTGTGAAAGTTAAAAAGCAACCAACTTTGCCATGTACTGCCACCTCTTTCAATCAGTGTCCCCAAACCCTAAGAGTGGAAACTTAATAACCTAACATTTTTCTGTACAGTTAATTTTGAGTTCATGGTCAGAAAACTTTGATCCAAAGCATTCTGACTAATTCTTCCGAATAATTATCATGCTTTTCCACATTTGCACCAATGTCTCAAAAACTCCCATGCACCAATAACACACAAATATGAAAAGTTGCTTTCAGAATGCATATTCCCCTTTATCAACATAGTAACCATTTTTAATTCTTTACTTAACTGTATAGAAAATAAACATCAATAGCAATTTATTTTTCTTTCATTTTAATCAGCAGTCTGAAATTTTAGATTTTATTTCAATATCCTAAAACCTTTAAACTCCCAATGATTTCACATATAATATTGCCCTAAGGTATGTTGCACATACAAATGCAAGTCACGCATTTAATATTATTGCTGCATTTTAAAAGGAGAGACAATTTATTATAAATTGGCAATGTCCAAATGTGGCAATGTCCAAATATGTCTCAAGGTTCCAGTCTGGAGATTTACACTCTTGCACTGGTTAAAAATTTAAAGAAACAGTGCTCCACTAATTTTAAAGACTGAATATCCATTTTAGAAAAAAAAAATGTGTACATCTTATAAAGAATGTAAAGAACTTACAATTTTCTTTATATTGGAAAGCTGACTGGCTGGTACCGATTTGAATTTAATATTACGCAGCTGACACTTACTTCTAATGTGCATCTCTCAGCAGACTGATAGCTCTGTATTGCCACTGTCACTTTATGAACTTCAGAGGTAAATTATTAAGAAACAAGCTGATAATTTGTAAAAGCTTTTTGTTACATCTTAAAAGTTTATAGTTGAACTTTCAGAAATTAGTAATGCTGCCATTGCGAATTTTCTTTTTTACATTTATTTTAACAAGAGGGACAAGTGGGCCTGATATCACTCAGCTGTTAACTGACATAGTGAAGTTCATAATAGCAATTTCATACATATAATGAAATCGGAGTGAACAGAAAAATTTGGCGTACTTTCATCACACATTGTTTATTAGGCCTAATAAAACTGGTGTGTTTCCCATTCCACATTAACATAAATGGATTGGTTAATAAGAATATGACATTTTTAAACTAATTCCCTCCCTTACATTAACAAAATTCGAACCCTGTGCAAAGTGAACCTAATTTTTAATTCCTTTCAGAAAAGACCTGTTAAGTATATATAATTGGATATATACTCGAGATGTAATTACTGAAGTCATTTGCATCTGTCTATATTACATAATGTACATTTTTGGAACTGACCACAATTAGCAATAAGCACACAAATGTAGCCATTACTGAATCATTCTTTCAAGTCTATGTCCAGTAGGTGCAAAAAAATATTGGAGGAAATAGTGAATGTGTTAACGAGCATGATCTCTTATACTGGTACCTGTGAATGAAATGAAATGCAGTCTGGTCAGTACATTAAAAAAGTCAGAATTTGTTGCTCTTTTTTAAAATTCTGTTTACTGGTCAGAAAGTTTCTATGGTTGGCAATCATAAATTGGGGGATCAATATATATGAATTAATGAGCAGAATGAAATCTGGAAGTGATTTAGGAGTCATGCATAATGGGGTCCTATTTTTTTATTTTTATATATGGCCAAAAGCACCAAATGTATATCTACAATGACATGTATCTAAAATGACATGTATCTAAAATGACATGTATCTAATAACATTTAATATATGAAATGCTACAAAATAATGCATATACTATCTATACATGTGATAACATAAAAACAACAAATATTTCAGGTATTTTACCATTTTTAAGTGTTTACTGGCTTTTAAGTTTTACTGGACAATGAGGTTACTGATGCACAACAGAAATGCACAAACAATTCCTACTTGGCTTTGGTTGGACAACACAGCAATTCATTCACAACATTACATACTCAAATGCTTTCCAATATATATATATATATATATATATATATATATATATATATATATTCATATTCTTATTAAAAAAATAATTTCATTACAATATTTCACTGAATTAACTAACTTAGATATAAACGATAGATAAATCTAAATATTACTTCACAGAAGTAATCATTTTTAATTTATATATTTTCTTCAGCTTTAAATTACAGATTATTTATTGAATCCCTAAGATATATTAATTTGCTAATTTGTATATATATATATATATATATATATATATATATATATATATATATATATATATATATATATATATATATATAATATATCTTAAATTCATGAATTATGTAATCTTACAATTTTTAAAATTTAAAAAAAAATGTTTGAAATGTTTTCTGATGGGGATGACCCAAAGCCTGTGATTTTCAATATATCTGATCATAGATTAGTTTCCTTGCTTTAAGATGCAAACTATTTCAGCCTCCACAGTAGCATAAACTCAGTCTGACAAAAGATTATCTCATTACTATGACTGGGTCTCATTCATTATCAAACCCATTGATGATCTTATTCATGTAAGCCCATATTTCAAGTTTCATCAAAATGATATAAAAAATATAACCCAGAGTCCATCAGATGCATGATCATATCATTGGTATGCATGAAGCACTTAGCTCCCATTTCCTCTGCATGATACAGCCAATGTGTTTAAAATGCCATTAAAAGCAACAAAAAGAAAGTATGTGTGGATCTCAATCAATATGAAACTGATCTGAAATCTTAATGATGTAAGAATATATTCCAAGCCTGATTAAAACTTAATATAAAATGCAGCATCCTGAGTGGTGACAAGATCAGCCAATCTGATGCATCATGCTCATTATTCAATCTGCTTGAGATCGTAATGATATAAGCAAATATTAGAAGTTTGATCAAACTCAGATCAGAGATATGTCCTGAAGGAATGGTAATAAGCTAACCAATCTGATGCAAGATCAATTCGCTATCAAACTTGTGTGAGATTTTGATGACCTCATGCATGGATCTCACTCATTATCAAACTTGTCTGAAATTTTGATGATATAAACACATGTTCCAAGTTTTACTAAAATTAGATCATGAAAATGGATTCCAGAGTGCTAGCAAACAGTTAACAACAGACACAGGGCTATATCAATAAGTTCATTTGGCTTTATGGCCAAGAGAGTTAAAAACAGGCAAAGTTAGTGCAATTTGTGCTAATCAAGTTCATTTCCTAAGAATACAGGAACAGCAATTTTCATAAACTGTCTGCTTCAGACCACAAAAAGTTTTTTGTAATAGTAATATAAACAAAGGGACTGATGCTTTCCTGCCCAAGAAGAATTTCCAGGAAATTCAAGAAAGATCATTTCTTCTATTTAATTGCAGAGTATTGAAACCACCTCTGATATTCTTGGGTGACAAGATTTTCAAATTAGCCACCATGGCAGCCAATTTGAATGTAAGATTGTCATCATTTCAAGACTTTAGGTGAAAACTCCATGTTGCTATGACTACTGGTTAAGGAGAAATAATGATAAAGGTTATACATATTCACTTTGACAGCCATCCTAGATGTCATATTTGGAACCATTGTCATTAAGGGCCAAACAGACATCATAACAAGTCTTCTGGCAAAACTCCATGCCAATATGAGTATCCATTCAGGAGGAATAGCAATAACTAGATTTTCAAAATTAGCCATAAGATCAGCACCATTTTCATTTAGACCAACTTGACTTTGTACAAAGTCTTTTAGTGAAAACCCCATGTTAGTATGACCATCCCTTCCTATGGAGCAGAGATAACATAATTTTCAAGATGGATGTCTGAGCAGAATCTTTTTAAATGAGTTCCAACTAGACATCATAAGAAGTCTTCTGGTGAAAACCCCATGTTCCTATAACTTTCTGTCCAAGAGGAGAAGCAATAACAAGATTTTTAAGATGGAAGCTATGGCAGTTATATTGGATGTCAGATCAACACCATTTTCATTTTGGACCAAGCAGACATGACAAGAAGTCTTTTAGTGAAACCCATTTACTGATATGATTATCCATTCAGGAGTAACAACAAACCTTTTTTTAACATGGCAAGTACCTTAGACCACCTGGGGACCAAAACCTCAAGAGCAATATGAGTTGTTGATATGCACATCTTCAGATGATGACCATAACATGTCATAGATTTCATGGCTATCCATGATTAGACTGTACAGCTTTAAAAGATTTTCTTGGGTTCAATTCCAGTTTTGTATTTTTCATGAGGGAGAACTCTTAAATAAAAAGTGAACACAGGCACTGAAGCTTGGCATGACTAGCCGATTAATCAGACCAATCTTTTCTGACCACTTGTCTTTCTGACGCTGAGGCCAAACTAGTAAGTTGAATACAAACACTGACTTTTCTACTCAACTACCAGGATTCTCTCATCCAACAACACAGAATGCAACCCAAGGCAAACATGTTGTCTCCATCAAAGAATGCAACCCACAGCAACCATTTTGCCTCTAATCAACTGCATCTTACAACATATGCAAACACACTGGGCTTATTCTACAACCCTAAAGATGGGGTGCTTTAGATGATGGCCATAGTAAGGACCAGGTATCTTGGTAATACACTGAAAACTGTGAGCCTAGTTGCATTCACAAGATTTTGTCATGCACTGCATTTAGCTACAAGATAAGAATGCCAATAACTAAACAAAATTATGGCAGCAGTGTGTTTTGTCGATATAAGCTTCTTCTGGTGATGACCATAATATTTAGCAAGCTTCATGGCAATTAATAAAAAAAACATGCAAGACCAGATGTATTCAAAAGACTTTGCATTGATGGAAGGACAAATGGACACAAAGATTCCTATATTAGTAGGCCTCTACAGCAGCAGGGTTTTAAATAGAGGATATTAGATACTCACATGAACTCCTAATTCAGGATGAGAGTTCATGTAGTCAAACAACTGCTGGTAATTACTGAACTGTGCATCCCATTCTTCCAGTGTGTCATAACGAAAATCATCTCCAAGTGGTGCAAACAGCACATTACTGCGGTACAACTGAGCTTTCTTTCTGTACTGGTCCAGCAGCAGGAATGCCCTACACAAACAAATTCATTTACAATTAAAAATTGTTCTAATAGAAGTGTGCACAGAGTTTTAAGCCAGTTTAAAGTATTTATCACTCATACCTTTTTTATATGCAAAGATTATATGATCTTTCTTATCTGTAAATTAACTCCAAATAATGTGTTCAGTCACGAGTAATGCTCCATAACTTCTAAATCATTTAAGATGGAGATGGAAGAACTGGAATTTTAGGAGATTTGCAAATATTCGAATCAATTAAGAATTTCTTGTCCAGCCCTGGGGTGGGGGTGTTAGGACTCACAGAAAAGCTTACAAATACCAGGGGGCATGTCCAGTGTAGGCTTCTGAAATGATTGGATGTATTGCATTTTGTTGTCATCTAGCTTCTAAGATCCTGAAACTACAGTTATGCAGGATAATGAAATTAATTCACAATTACTGTACTGATTTTGAGATATCAGAAAGAACCATCCCTGCAAAAGGATGAACATCTGCAATTTCTAATTAAAGTAACCAAAATGTTTTTTTTAACCTGCAACTGAATGCATCAGACTCAAATGCTAATTCTTGCCTGGGTTAATGAAATGAAAATCATGATAAAAGTAACACCTGAGCAGGCAAGACGAAATGACTATTGTTAATGGTTTTATGTATATTTAATATTTATTGTGTGTTGGCTTTTGTCCATGATTATATGTTATATGTACTTGATTTGTATTGTGTGATTGACCTTTACCTACAGTTGAGTGTAAGAGTTGGGACTACACGTCTAATGTCAAGTAGGGTAATCATGTTTACTAGGTTTGAGTTTTTGATACAGCCTTGATTCTGACCTCAGAAGTTTCAAGAAACAAATTTTGTTTACAGTTTAATGGAAATTTCCATTAAGATGACCCTCATCCTGGTCATCAAATTATGTATTAGGTTTTTCCAAATTACTCTTTCCATACCTTAACATCAGTCTTAGATGAATCAATTTTAGTTGTGTTCAGTTGAGAGGATGTAATTTATTTATTTCAATCATTCACTGGAATTTCAAAGTGCTCATTCATTTAGAACTATATCAGTATTTTGGAATTATTGTGAACTCATTCAAGGACATTTTGGAATACATCAGTATGATACATAAAAACTGTTAGCACATTAGTACATTTGAGACTACTAGCACATCAGCACATTCAATACTGGAATTCATTCAAAATTCTATACTTTTGGACTTATGATAGAACTTTTATGACTATTTGAGATTTAATTCACAATAAAGTAAGTTCTTTTTAAATTTTCACTTGTATTCTAAGGAAATAAATTATTTGTTAAATTTTACAAAACTTGTTAGTCTTTGCTATGTTCTGTTACTTAGTTTAACACTGCAGAGTAATAACAATGGAAAACTGGATTCCCACATAAGAGTTAAAGAGTTATCTACACAGGCACTAACAAAGCATGATTAACCCTGGAAATTATTAGCCAATGAAAATCATGATAAAAGTTAACACCTGACCAGGCAAGACAAAATCACTATTCTTAATGGAAAACTGTATTCCCACTTAAGAGTTAAAGTCATCTACATAGGCACTACCTGGGCATGATTAAACCTGGAAGTTATTAATGTTTGACTTATCTGATGCCTAAAACAATACGCATCTTCCATACTTCAAGTATAAGATCTACACAAACTTTGGTTCAAGTATTTGATCTAGAACTAAGCTATTATGCAAAAAACATTTTTCTTCTTAAAGTCATAGTAACTGTGACCTTTGACCAAAATTAAATAGGATTCTTTTTTGTACCCAATGTATAAGTCATCCACAAGATTTGGTGAGGATACAAAGTCAAAAACACAACTTTGTGAAACCCCCCCCTTTTCTTTTTTCAGTCACACTGACCTTGACCTTTGACCCCCAAATCAATAGACTTTTTCCTTATCCCATGTGCAAGCCATCCATAAAATTTGCTCAAGGTCTGTGATACAGAACTAATGATGTGGGGAAAACATTTTGCTTCTTTAATTCATAATGACTGCAACCTTTGGCACATAAATTGTTCTTCCTTAGTCCAAGAGTTAAGTTTGGTCCATGTATGTTATGTAGAACTAATGTAACTGTGCCAAAACAATATTTCTTCCTTCGGTCACTGTGGGGAACCATGGTGGCTCAGTGGTTAAGGTGCCAGACTCACAACTAAATGGAAGCATGTTCAAATCCTACCATCGGACCAGCCCTGGATTGGCTTCCATGGCGTGTCCATGGGCAAGGCATTCGACTCCAACTGCTTTGGCCATAAATAACCTACTTGGGTTGCTGTGCCATAAAGCACCCAATCAAACTAAACCAATCTACTTCAGTCACTATGATCTTGACCTTTGACCTTTTGACCCTAAACTCCATACATTGTTTTTCTTTACCCCATATGCAAGCCATACACAAAAGACTTAAAAGACTACTGTCTCTATATGCTAGAGAACTCAAGTTATTGCTGAAGTCAAGTTTCAAGTTGAAACAAATTGGTAACAAATGGATTTGATGGAAAACATCATAATACATTCTGCCATTTGATCGATATATACAAATTACCACTATGCCCTCAAACGAACATGGACAACATAACATGAAAAAGCAAATAAACTGCAAACAGAATGTGAACCTTGCCTAGGAATAAGGTACTATTTCTTAAAATCATGACAAATCTTCATTGTACTTTTACATAAGTGCAAGAAGAACAAAACTAAGCCATTGGTGGGAACCAGAATGTAATCAACAATTACAAATCATGCCTTGATGTCACTATTAGTAACATTCAGTAACCATTACAAACATTTATTATCATGCAAAAAATAAATTCAAAATAAAGCACCTCTGACAATGAAATGTTGTCCACAGTGAGGGCATAAAGGATATACAACAATAAAAGGAAAATTCTTTTTGTATGATCTCAAAGTAGAAGTATTACAATGAGTTTCATGATTCCAGATATAACAGTATGTATAAGGATTATAAAATATCTATGTGGTTATGAACCAAACTCAGAAAGACAGTAGAATGTGAAATTTTGGTCATAGTGACCTTCTTTGTTGTAAGAACACAGTACTACTGGAGATTCATACAATCAGTTTGATGTTCTAGAATGAACACAACTGAAGAAAAAATTAAAATTACAAAATTTAACCAGTCACTTAAACATACAATAGGCATCACAGGAACTAACTTTTCTGATGATGTTGTAGAAATGGTCAAGGTGTATCCTCTGTGTTCCAGATATAACAGTATGTATATGAGGTGATAAAATCCCCTGAGCTAAATACAAAACTTCAGCCATGAATGTAATATAATAACTCTCCACAATATTGAAGAAGCTAGCAAAAACATGTAGCATACAGCAGATCACTAGTGTGGAATTTCAAAGACAAAAATTATTGAAATAAATACCAAATTAACAGTTATCACTATTATCTCTGTGAACACTTTGTATTACCTCTCTGCCACATTCTCTGGAGATATACGGACTGGTGGCACATTCCATGGGCAGTTGTACCTGCTGCCAGGGAGCCGACGGAAATCAAACTGACAGCAGATCTTGGGATCAGGACCGCAGGTGTGTGGAATATCATAAGAGTAGAAGGGCATCATATGACACAGAATGTCTGTTGTTGCTTCACTGTCTGTGTAACAATGAGTAAAATCATTTTTCAGAAGTTCCCACTTTTTTCATGGTAAATATATAGTCTACACAACTGGCATCTTAAAGATCAGTTACCATGAAGGCCACAAGAAATGAAATTTTTCAGCAAGATTATTTTTCTCCAAGAATACCCAATTACATTTACCATAGGATAAGTTCTGCTAACCCCCAAGCCAAGCTCCCGAAAAAGATGCAAGAAATTGGCTTTCTGACTGTATATCACATAGCAGAAGGGAAGTAAATCTCAAAGATTATCTCTCCTTGTCTCCAGATGCTCCAACCATACCCAAGATGTATATAAGATTAAGCTTGAGCAAAATCCCAAAACTGGATACTCACATTGTGGAGAAAGATGGGAGGGGCTGATAGTAATGTGATCAGGTAAGTATCCCCAGAAAAACATAATTTAACAAATAATTTCCTTTCTCCACTGAATATAGTTCTTCATCACCTTTACATCCGAATAACAGAAAATAGGAAGAAGTAAAACAAGAGTGTCACCCTAACAGATTCTACAGCTTCACTTCCCTCGATGGATCAAGCAAAGTGACTGAGTGAATAAACACCTTCTGACTGCCTGTCAATGGCAACCTATTATTAGAAACAAAACCGGATTAAGTCATCAGTAACAAAACTGTATGCAGTTTGGATCTATGGACAGGCATTAAACTCACCCATCCTGCTTGCTGAGGCTAGAGCTACCAGGAAGCAAGTTTTATATGATAACAGCATCAGTAAAAACAGAAGACAGTCTTGAAATGCAACAAATTGAGCTGGTTTAGGACTGATGAAACATTCCATTTAGGAAACAAGCTGAGCAATCTCGGCCAGGAAATGTCAAAATTGGACTACAGGTCAGCAAGATCCCTGTTAGGGACAATATTTAATCGCCTATATTGTCTGAACATATTGGAAATTATGGAGTAATATCCTTTGACCAAGAGAGGAACTAGACATGTCTCTTAAAGAAGATAAAGGAAGAAGCTAGCTAGCAGTGGGATCAGTTTTATTGGGAATGATGCCACTGACCATGTACCAACTGCTGAAAAGTAAATGTTTAAGTAAATTATGTTTCTCTGATAATACTCACATGATCACATTACATTAGGATAACTTTCTTTGTCACCTCCAAATCCAGCCCTCTGGACAGATGGGAAAAAGTCTTTCTGTCTATATACAGTATATTGACAAAGGGAAGCAACTCTTACAGGTTATCTTCCCTTTCTATCTGCTAGGTACCTACCATTATATCATGTTTAAACCAGTTTTATTACTTGAGTAATAACATACGATGCTCACATTACAGAGCAGCATGGAAGGAATTATCTGTAATGTGATCAGGTATTATTGGAGAATTATAATATACTAAAATATTTACTTTCTCCATCATTACCTGATCCCATTTTACTAAAAGATGTAAGAGGAGGAGGAAGTGCTGAGCATCCTACCTCTACCTGTGTCACCCAGTACATCAAAATTACTCGATTAAATGGATGAACTTCTCCTAATGACAATTTATCACAACATGAGACAATTTGTTCATACATGTACTTGGGAGATCCCTGTGAGATTCCGTACTTGATTACTGTCTCACCAGCAAAAGTTCACATGCGATTCCATTGAAAGTGGCAATTCAAATCTGGGTCAAAGGTATTGCTTTCAAGGATGGGGAGTGGTCACTGTATATGCAGCTACTACCAACCCAACTAGATTCAGTCCTCTCCTTAGTAAGGCCATACCATGCAAACAGAAAATAGAAAAGGCAGACTGGCATGCCAGTCAGCTGCCTCCGCTATGTCCTGAATTACATTCAAGGTAATGCTCATAAAAGTTGCTCATATTTTATGAACTTAAATCTTCATTGTGTACATGAATGTGTGAGAGTTTTGAGTACACTGATTTAATAATGCTTTTTAGCCAATCGGCCAATGCATGTGGGGTTATGTCGTGGATTCCTTTCTTCAGTGGTAGGAAAAGTCTTTTGCAGTTGTTGTGGATATTGTCTGTGCCTCTCAAGTAACATCTAAGGGTATGTACAGAGTCCTGCATCTTTGCTTCTCTTGACAGATGGATCAAGGAGACAGAACAAATAGTTACTGTTAGTTGACTAGTGACAGCAAGCTGTTTTTCAGAAGAAACCAAGTTGTGTCATAAGAATGACTGAACCATCAGAGTAAAACTGCGAGTAGTTTGGATCTACAGGTATCATATATACCTAACTCACTCTGCATGTTGAAGTTAGCAGTATCATGTATGATACCTGCTTTACTGAGTGTGCATGGATATGTCAGAATGTGTACATAGATATGTCAGAATGTGTGCTTGGATAGGTCAGAATGTGTACATAGATATGTCAGAATGTGTGCTTGGATAGGTCAGAATGTGTGCTTGGATAGGTCAGAATGTGTGCTTGGATAGGTCAGAATGTGTACATAGATATGTCAGAATGTGTGCTTGGATAGGTCAGAATGTGTGCTTGGATAGGTCAGAGTTGGACCATAAGTCTGAGATTTCCTTGCAGCAGCCAGAATCATCTCTCCCATGATGTCTGAATGAATCTGAGACCATGGAACAGTATTCTTTGATTGTGAATGGGTGTAACTTCTTATCTGCAAATAGAAAGAGAAAGAAGTTTGCCAATGGGAAAAGGGTCCTGAGAGTGGTGTGACTTCACTGACATGACAAATCATTCATATGTTGTGATCCTCTCCAGGACAAAAAGCTCCAAAATCTTTTTCAATCAGGACATCCCTAAAAGGAGCCAGGAGTGAAGGTGGAGTTTGTTGGTCATGGATGGATTAGTGGCAGTCTTGACTACCTGAGCAGAGTCGAGGTTGTAATGACTCATCACTTCACCATGACACTTCCCATCACACACCTTTAAAGTGCAGGACCTTCTAGTTGCTGCGATCCTCTCCATGACTTAATCAGCAAACTGCATTACATGCAATTCTCTGCTGACAAAAGCCAGGGTGAAAGCAGAGCTTGTCCAGACACAGATGAAATAACAGCAGCCGCAGCTGTTGGAGTAACTTGGAATTGCCATATTTCCTGGCAATACTGAGTAAATTGTTGACCCATGATTTGTCCTGTTGAGAGGAGTTACTCTGCAAATCTGGCCCCTATCATCTGGGGATGAGGTGTAGGCATACACCCACACTGTCTCTGAGTGGATATCGACAGATACTGACAGCCCAGGCCCATGGGTCTGAGGACGGTGACATGAAGGTGGTTACTTGTGCAGTTCCACCATGTTGCATTGTTGGTCTGTCCCACAGGAATGACTGATGATGGAGTGACCACTCTATATGAAGGATGACAATGTCATTGAATTGGGCAGTACATTAAGCCTGTACATTATAATTCACAGTTCCAGTGATTTTATTTTCTCCATGCACGGAAAACATAGACAATGGCATTTAATGCAATGGGACTGATATGAAGAGCCTTTTCCTGTATTGTCCACTCACAGGTATCTGTTGAAAAAGTGGTCAGCAAGCGGGACTCCCAGTCTGACAAAAGCTGAGTTCTTTCCGGAAGTATTAGTGCTAATCAATCTTGGTAAATACCCTTTGCTGTTGAGCTAAAAAGCCTGAAATAGGATGCCAATGAGCTATCAGGGCCATCTGCAAGGGGTGAAAGCAGAGATGGCCAAGCTGGATGAAGTCTGCTCCTGCACTGAGGAGTCTGAGGAGCTAAAGGAATTCCCTTACCTGTATATATGTACTGGTAACCACTGACTTGAATCTCTCAGCTATCTGAGTCGAAGCTGAGTGTGTGTGATTTGGATTTTTAACATAGCTTAAACGATTTTTCAGTCATATCGTTATGAAGTCTGCAGTGTGGCAATTTATAGTGATGTCTAGTACTGGGGCATTGTGCTGCAGACATGTAGCATGATGTCCCACCAAGTCACATTATCCTAACACTAGGTGGATCAGTCCTAACACTAACCTCTTAATGCTGAGTGCCTAGTGAGGCAGCTGTTAGTACTGTTTTTATAAGTCTTTGATATGACTCAGCCAGGGATTGAACCCACAATCTCCTGCATCTGAGGCGGACACTCTACCCAGAAGTTGAATAGGCTTAAATGAGTTAAAAGCTTCATATCCAGCATGTCAAAGTGTTGAGTGGAGACAAGATCTGCTTTGTCCTCATTTACTAACCACCCAAAACAATGGAATAAAGAAAGGATGGAGTCCATATCCTGAACTATAACTCAAGATTTTCAAGATGGCAACTGCTGTGGCCAGTATGGCTGTCTGGGCAACACCATTTTCATTTAGAACCAACCATCATAAAAATCTTCTGGTGAAAACCTCATGTCAATGTAATTTTCCATTCAGAAGGAGTAGTTTTAGTCATGTAACTATGATGTCCACAGTGTGGCAGTTTGCAATATATCTATCGCTCGGGCATCATGCCACAGACTTTTGGCATCATGTCCCACCCAGTCACATTATCCTCACACCAAGCTGACCAGTCCTAACACTAACCTCTTAATTCTGAGCACCAAGTAAAGCAGCTGTTATACCATTTTTATAAGTCTCTGGTATAAAACTCAACAGGGGTATGAACCTGCAGCCCCCTGCATCCAAGGTGGATGCTCTAAACACTTAGGCCAAAACAAGTGGTCAGATCACATGTAAAGGTTACCCTCTTGATCTATATCTATAAAGATGAGAATACATTTTTGTTGTCTTTTAGGGCGTACTGGATTCAGGGCACATCAGAGATGATTTCCCAATGTTAGGAGAATCTGGGAATGTATCTGACGGAGAAAAATCTCTAAGTCAAATTTTAGCAATTTTTTGGTCCACTTTTTCAACATGCATTTTGTGATTAATATATTCACCTACTGGATAGTACAGCTGGGTACCACAAAAGAGTTTGTACTGTGGTATATTGCAATATTTCTGAACATACTGCAATACATACCATGGTATACCACAATTATGTTTGGGGCCAACAAAAATCATGTTCTAAGGCAGGGGCCTGTGACTTTTATAGTTAAATTTCCATCTGTCAATAGCTGGAAAAATGTCTTGCTAGGATTTATGGAAAAATAAAACCATATTATACAGATTATATTATTTGAAGAAAAAACTAACTTATACTCAGATAAAAGAAAATTAAACATCTCAGATCGAAAGAAAACCACAGCCCCTCCCCTAAAATTAAATGGTCACAACCTTATAGTTGATGACTTTACTATGTGTATGCTGACTGTTGTATAAGTTGTAATCCAAAAACTGTAACTAAAGCAGGATGATTAAGCTTAAACTGTGGCTGGCACCTTGTAAAAGACATTGTGCTGACATCAGAGAGCTTGCTTATAAAAATGGGAAGTGTTTACAATGATGGCTACAATTTACAAGCTGTGCTATTAATTTAATAGGCTGAGAACCTTTGAGTGGGATGCCAAAAACTAGGCAAGATATTTATAAGATGGGCCAGAAAACATAATACAGATTTATTCAACAAACAAGAAAATATTTTGTTGACTAAAGAAGTTAAAAAATTCAAACCGGAAACAACTCCTAAAAATTTTAGATGATTTGCAGTGTTACAAAGGAATATGTGTAGTTAAAACACTAAGATGTGATAGTCAATAACTAAAAAATGACATTCTTTTTCAATCCAAAATTTTTCCAAAAGTTGGATTTGCCTGAATATCTTTCACAATTTCCCATTTGGCCACCATGAGATGCATGTCAAACATACCAATAAATGATCATAAATATAATTTTATTTGTAATATTCAAAATCAATTTGTGACAAATACAAGTATTTTGTAAAAATATAATGTAACTTTGTCAATCATATTATCATAAAAAAAGAAAACATGCTGCTAATATAATTATATTCTTAACAAGATTAATAAGGAATTTCTTTATATTGCTTACTGACAAACTACTGAAATGCCGGTACAGTAGAAATGTACCGTGGCATGTACTACTTGAAAAAATACTGCTGCAAACTGGTATGTGTGTAATACTACACACCTCTACTGGATAGCTTGTAATTTCAAGTTTCATTTTATTTATACAACAATAGAAACATTCACAGAACCACACTGTTTGCTTATCTGTATCATACAGCCAAAATGTGTGGTTCAGGGAACAATAGAAAAGGTTACAACAGTTCCAGTATGCTAACAACCTCTAACTGGGGCTTAGTTAATTAATTATAACATTTTTTTTTTTAAAAAATAAAATGTACAACTCAAAAAGATTTTAACATGAAAATCCTTCAGAGACTGACGGAATAAGCCTGCATGGAAGCTGAAAACCCCCAAAATAAGATATAATATTTGGAGTGCATACATGTCATTGAAATTCAGCCAGAAATAGGAAACACAAAAGTTTTAAATATCTTCAAGTTCCAATATTTAAATTTTAACCAGAGTTAATTTAAATCATCAAAACTAGGAGACACCAAATTGAGGTTCTGTATATAAAAAGTGTGGAGAATAAAGATGCTACTTATCACGCCAATAATTCACATACACTTTCTTTGGTATTGGATAATACTACTTATTCAAAGACAGCTGTGAAAAGAGCATTTGGACCTACCCCACTGTTGTCTCCACATAAACTCCAGTTGTTTTTCTCTGGCTAAATGTTTCTTCACTGAGTAGTGAACTCGCTGAATCAGCATATTGTTCAGACCCATCCTGCGCAACAAGTATGCCATTGTGGGTGAGTGACCAAATGGGTCTATGGCCCATCCAGCTGTAGGCTTCACACCTTGTTAATATAAATAATCAGCAGCATCAGTCATAATATTTTAGTGGAAAGAATTAAGCATATATGTAACATAGCAATAATATTTAGTAATTTGCTCATTGGGAACATACATACAGTTTTACAACTTTGCTCTTGGAATGAATAATATTTTCATGAATTTAGTTGTCATACTACCCCCCTACCCCCATTGTTCTACAACATACATTATCTTTCACCAAAGATTTAGAAAACCTGGTAAAGATAGATCAATTGGAACTGCATCAGGGAATAGGTAAAAAAAAAAAAAACCCAGATCAAGATGAGACAAAACCATTTGCATATCATTACAGTTGATTACATATAGTCATATGGGTAAGTTTCCACGTGGGTTTTGAAAATTTTGCCATCAAGTAAAACATCATTACAACAGTAGTTGAGTAATAAAGTGCCAAAATTAATAAAAATAGAACAGTGTCAGGTGGATTGTTTCCAAGATTGTCCCTTTGTAAAAATTTATTAATGTGGAAATTTACAACATATGGTAATACAATTAATAGTTAAACCAGAATGTAATCACCTATTACACAGCTGGCTGATAGGAAGTTTTAGAAGGCATTGACAGCAACTATATACCTTAATTATCATGCAGAAAAGAAATTCAAACAAAAGAACTCTTAACATCAAAATGTAGACTCCTAGGATGTAAAAGATGTGAAACAAAAAACAAAAATATTCTTTTCATTGATATCAATGTAGAGGTACTTTAAAAAGCTCATAAAACCAGATATTAATTTTATTTCTTTTTAAAAAAAAAATCATTGTTCTTAAAATCAGTCTCAGAAGAATCAATACCCACACCTAGAAGTCATATTTTACTGGGCAAAAGTTACAGACTTCAAGTGACCATGGATGGAGAGTCAGCATAAACACTGTTAGAATCACAGTCCATGCATCAGTAATTAACTTGATATGCCATTACAGCTTAGGTCCACTCATGTAATTTCTATGCCTGTTCATATTTACAAATCCGTTAACCTGTTGAGGGTAACCTAGCGCAATATTAAATGTATAGTTATTAATATGTAGGTTAGGCACAATATAACATGGACAAATATATATGCACATGAGTTAAACAGAAACACATAAAACCTACGTTAGTAAAGGTTAAAATGTAGGCCAAGGTAGCCATCTTTGGTTGTAAGCATGAAGTGATAAAACTGCTGCATCTTATTATCAAGTTTCATCATTCAAACATAAGCAGCACTCAATAAATGAACTTTAAACACAGAATTTCAACAAAATCAATGAAGCATGAAATAATGGTCACAGTGATCTGATTTTGCAGTAAGGGTGCAGTACTTATCAAGATGCATTCCTCTGAAAGTTTAATGCTTCTAGAAAGAATAGTATGCACATAGCATGCCAGAAACTCGTGTAGCTGTGAATGCAGCTCATAATGACAATTTGTATTAGATTGGTACCAGTAAATATGTGTACACTCATCTGATTTACTGATTAAATCATGAACAGATAAAACAAACAATTTAAGCAATTAAATATGGACAATGAGGGTGAAGTAAGTATCAAGAAGCATCCACATACCATCATGATTCCAGATGCCTATAACATTATTTATACAGGATGCAAAACAGTCATGTGGTCATGTCCTCAATGCAACAAAACAGTCATGTGGTCATGTCCTCAATGCAACAAAACAGTACACTATACTCCAGCCATGTTGTCATTTTGCAGAAACTATTTTTTCTTCTTTCAGTCATGGTGGAACTTAAATTTGACCTACAGACCCCTTTTCTCAAATGACCTTTGAATTTGGACTCAGCCACTATGATTATGTGAGAAAACTTGCCACTAGCTTCACCAGTTGCCCCTGGATTCTTCCTTCACCAGATATAATGACTGCCATGTTAAGACAATCAGGGGCCATAACATGAAGAAATAGGCAAAGAATGTTGTGTATATCTATATTATGTGTGTTAATTTTCATGATTATAGACACATAATACTAGCTTCACCAGTTGCCCCTGGATTCTTCCTTCACCAGATATAATGACTGCCATGTTAAGACAATCAGGGGCCATAACATGAAGAAATAGGCAAAGAATGTTGTGTATATCTATATTATGTGTGTTAATTTTCATGATTATAGATTGTAAGAGTCAGTTAGTAAATAACATTAAATAGCTAATTTTGTTCATGATTGTGAGTTTGTACTATAAGATAGTGGGTTTGTACTTTAGGATGAGGTCTTTTTGTTTGGTAAACATGTTATTTTGGCCTTCAACGTTGCAAACTGTAGAAGAAATCTTGATGACAAATTTGATGGGATTCCCCCTTGAAAAACCAGGTGACCCAATTTCTGATTGTTTAGCTGCTAAAGGACCTTACCTTGTTGACAAATAGAATATTATAGAATTGATTATTTTATCCTTGCTCTGGTTCTGAAAAGTGTCAAAGGTTTTCATATATGGGATGCTTACCTGAGAATTAGTTATTCCTAGTTTAAACATCAGTCTTCATCATTTAGTTGTGTTCAGTTGAAAGAATTTATTTCTGGATTTATTTCAATTATTCAATGGAATTACAGGGTGCTCATGATTTATGGATTATTTAGCTGTTTTGCAATTACTGTAAATTTACTGAAAGACATTTTGGACTATATCATTGTCATGCATCAAGACTACTGGCACATCAGCACAATAGATCTGACTTCATTCAGAGCACCACTGGAGCTTATTTGGAATACTCTATACTTTTTTACTTGTGATAGAACTTTCAAGACTATTTAGGATTTTATTCCCTATACTGTTAGTTTCAATTTCTCACTTTGTAGTTTAGTGAAATAAACTATTTATTCAATTGTACAATGCTTCTTGCTTCTCACTCATTTCTGTTACTTAGATGAAGATCACTGAGTCATAACAATGTCCTCATCACTGAACACACCTGAGATGCTGTTAAGAAAGCTTCACAGCAAAGCTTTGCTCAAGTCTAATTTTAAATGTGAATGTTAAAGCACTCACAATGTTGATGGATGGAGAACATTTATATGTCCCACACTTACTAAGTAACAGCTGAACATTTCACTTCTTGTACTAGACCTTTTACTTTTCCATCATAATTATGACCAGCCTTTTCTCTCTCTGTCTCTGAGAGAGAGAGAGAGAGAGAGAGAGAGAGAGAGAGAGAGAGAGAGAGAGAGAGACTGATACCCACACACACATATTGAGTACTACCTAAAGTTCCATTCAGCCACTGATGTCCCTCTATCATCTGATCCAGCATGGCAAAGTAGTGACTGTTGGCTTCATCATTCATCACCCAACCTCCTGTCACTATTTCCAACTGACCTGACTCTATCAGCCTGAATAATGTAGGTAGATCATTTTGACAGTATTGTTCTATTTACGATAATCAACACACTGAGTACAGAAATTGTATAGTCTAATCTAGCTGATCTGGATTTGTTATCTGATTATGGTATTTCAGTAATTCATTGGTAGGAACCATTTGGTGCCAGTCATTCAAGATTTGTGTCCTATACTGGAGCTGAAAACTGAGGGTAGATAGGATTCCTCCCTACATTTGAACAACAGGATTATCTAAATATGTCTGGGAAGGCGTAAATAATATTCCACAATTTGTGTCAATTCTGCTGATTTTCTGAAGTGATTATTTTTTAAAAATCAGCGAGAATTCTGTGATCATTTCTATTTCCTATTTATCTGACAACTGGATCTGTTGAAAGTTTGTAATGGCAACAATATATATCGCGTCAACAAGACCTGACATTGCTTCTTTGACTTGTACATCATGGACTGTAATCACACAAGTTATGATATATTTCTGTCTCCCATCCCACTTGTGTTCCAAATATTGGTTCATTGAACCATGGCTAAACAAAATTCTAGGAATTATAAAAAACTTTAAAAAATCTATCATTTAATTTTCATGGTGAATATGGTGCATGACTTAGCTAAGTAAAGGTCATGTATCCACTTTAAGTCAATGTATTCCAGCTTTATAGAGAAGTCTGCAAAGATCATAAAGCACTGTGATTTTTTAAAATTTACCCAACAGAGTTTAATGTATTTTGTTTTCCAATCACCTTCTTGTAAATGATAACATAACTGAGTTTCCCTTATATTCACCATTTGATAACTGCCAATTTCACCATTGGCACTCTGCTTGTTATGCTGACAAGAGGCATTAACTTAGGTGCCCTGATTACCATAGCTCACAGTTTAGTACTGTACCCTGGTCCATAGCACTGCATATCAATGCTATAGGAGTATCAGACTCGTTGATTAAAATGCAAATTTTCAAAAAAGTAAATTACGTTTTTCCAAGAATACTTGCCCAATCACATTATGTTAACAATATTAGCCTGCTATCATGCAAATCCAGCCCTTCTAAAAGACCATCTTATCCTATTTCAAATAGCTACAGGTCAGTAACTCCTGCTCATCACCTCCCCTTGGTACTGCCAGGTGTCACTAGTTTTTAGCTGAGCAGGATGCTAATGAGGATGCTCGCATGGCAGGATGGTTGGGAGGGTTTTTAAGTAATGTGATTGGTTAAGTATTCTCGGAGAATCATAGTTTTACTTAAAATTTGCTTTCTCCTTTGAATGTCCCCAATCACATTATGTTAGGAGAAAAAGTACTAGGAACAGAAAATGCTGCATATCCGACCTATACCCAGGGTATCCTTCTGGGGAAGAATAGCTGGATTCTCCATATGAATGATAACCCTTTCTCCTAATAACATGAGCAACACAGTCTGGAATCCCTTGACTTGTGACTCTTACATACAGCTAAGAAGATGATGTTGAAATCTTCTTACCAACATAATTTCACTGGCAAATCCAGCAAAGCAAACAGACTGTGTTGATTTGGTTGGGTCTGGTGGTCATCTGTGCTGCTGCCACAGATCCAAGGTTTGCCTCTGTTACACTAATCTCTGAGATAGAAACTCGAGATGGTTGAATGCATATCAGCCAACAGCTTCCACTATATCTCGGATTAAATGCAAGGCTCACAGAAATGGCTTGAATCGAATGAACTGTATTCTTCATGGTCTTGTGAGACCTCAAAGTATGCCAAACATATAACCCACTTCAGCCATGAAGCAAGCGCTTGAGGGGTGATATTCTGTTTCCCAGGTTTCACCAGAAGGAAGAGGCGTTTGCCACGATTTGTGTGTGTGTTTCAAGTAGTGCTTGAGAGCGTGAACAGGAATTTGCATAACTGCTGCTTTCAACCTGTCTATGGAAGAAAGGGAACAAATGATGACTCTTTGGCTACCGACGGACGGTAACCTGATTTTGGCTACAAAGCCTGGTTGTGTCAAGAGGACCACTGAATCATCTGATCTGAACTGAAGATAGTACAGGTCAACAGGTAGGGCATGTAGCTCCCATACCCTGCATGCAGAATCTAAAGCTATCAGGAAACATGTCTCGTATAACATAAACTTTAGCAAAGTGTGGGCTAAAGGCTCAAATTTACTCAAACTGAACCATGTTAAAACCCAGGACAGGTTCCATTTTGGAAACAAAGTGAGGGCTCTTGCATGATTGAGATCAAAATTAGCTAAAAAATCTGAAAGGTCGTTATCATGCCCAATGTCATATCTGTCATGATGCTGTAAAGTGTCTGATATCATAGAGCGGTAGCCTTAGATGGTGATGGGGGCCAACTGTTTCTGTTTCTCCTCCAAGAGCAAGAGAAAAAAGTCAGCCAATTGAGGGATTGAGGCACTCTAAGGTCCCTGAAAACATGCCACTTTCCCTTGTATGCCTACAAAGCGTAGGGCCTTCTTGCTCTTGTGAGTCTACCCACCAAAGAAGGTTTAAACTGTTCGTCTCACAAGGCTGTCATGATAAAAGCCAAGCATACAGAAGAAGACAGTACGGGCAGGGATGGACACTCGTGACCTTGGTTGCTTGAGGAGATTCAGGTTGGCCAGGATCTTCCTGTGCAGATCTATCGCTACATCGAGTATATTGGTGACCCAGAACTTCTCATCAGAATCATCTTGCAATTCTGACCCCATAATTTCTGGATTATTTTCAGTATCAGGACTGTGGGAGGGTAGGCAAAGGCCCACAACCCCTCCAAACTGATTGACAACACATCCACAGCCCAAACTTCTGGGTCTGGAACTGGAAAGACAAACATGGGTAACCTGAGGTTCCACATTGTCGAAAAAAGGTCAATCATCGGATGTCCCCAGAGTGTACAGATCTGAGTGAAGACTGATTAAGAGACCATTCCGTGTGAAGGACTTGACCTCTTCTGGATAGAGTGTTGGCCAAGACAATGAGTGTGATTTGGTGCCCCCCATTTGAGGTGACAGGACACCATGACTAAGTGAAAGGCTTTCATGACAGCCTTCATGTCGAGGATGATGATGTGCAGAGGCCATTCCCTTGGCTCCCACAAGCTGATGAAGGTAGTGAAGTGAAGCAATAGGCAGGCACCCCAACCAAGCACAATGGTGTCAGTGTATATGGTGATTTCCGCTTGGGGATTATCCAGCGGGATTCTCATGGTCAGTCAAGCTGAGTGGCTCCAATGATGCAGGAATGATCTAATCTTGTGCAAGAACATGACTGCTTGAACAAGGGGATTTGAAAATGGGTACCACTGTGCCAACAATGTCATCTGTAACGGGTGAATAACAAGATGGCTGAGCGGGATCAGGCTTGCTGCTGCACTGAATAAGCCAAGGAGAACTCTCTCGCTGAAATCCAAGTCATGTTAGAAATGGCCTCAACAAGTTTGACAATGTTGGTTATGCGAACACAAGGAAGCTGCACCAAATTCCATTTAGTTAAGAACTCCGTACCCAGATGGACAAAGTTCTGGGATAGACGGAGGTGTGACTTATCCCAGTTTATTAAAAAGCAGAGATAATCTAAAAGAGAAAGGAGATCATTCCTGCCTTGGAGCAGGATAGAACTTACATGTGTTTCTGGAGGATCTCGTCCAGGTACACTGGCATTGTTGTAGATGATGTCAACTGGAACAGGGAGACAATTCAATCCATAATCTGGGTAAAAGATAAGAGGGTAATGTTAAGACCAAAGGGAAGAATGGGGAATTGATATTCAAAATGTTGTGGCAAGTGAAACAGAGAAATATGCAGGATATGGGGTGAACAGGGATGTGAAAGTTTGTATTGGTCAGGTCGAGACTGATTGCATACTCACCCTTCCTGATGGAGAGGCAGGTTGACCTCATTGTCTCTCCATCTTGAACTTTGGAGGTGCAATGATGATGGGCATCAGCTTGCCACTTGCTTTCTGAATTTGAAACAGCAGTGAATAAAACTCGGGGACTGTGGTTTTTGTACAATCTCCACTGCCTGTTTTGAGATGAGCAACCATGTCTCCTGCTGAAGGAAGGCAACCTTCTCCTGATCTGCCAGGACTACTGTGATGAGCGGAGAGGAGGGGATTGGATGAACGAAACCTGAAGCCCCTCCAAAATGACCTGGATCACCCACCCATTCTGAGGGAAGAGGGAGATCCTGTGAACCCAAAAACACAGGAGTCGGCAGCCCACAGTTAGGCTGCCTGCAGGCAGTGGGGAGGGTACGTCAATGCTTGTGGTTTGGAGGACTGATAACAGATAAAGTCTGTTTCTTCCAGCCTTTGTACAATTGCCTCTGATGTTGGTTAGTCTGTAGTCTCCTGACATGGGGATAGGATTGGTATTGGTGTATATCTGTCTGAGAAAATCCTGTCTTGGGGCTGCCGAGTGTCCCGTAGCACTGGTGGGGCTGAGATGGTTCAAATGCATGTGCAGGGTGAGCAGTGAGTTGGAGGGGCAGTTCCTGAGCTGCCTGCCTCCAAACTTCTTCGATTCATCCTCCAAAAGCAATGGAGACCCAAATGGGATCGTCTGTAATACAATGAGCATTGTGCGTTCTAAGCAATGTTGACCTCAGGTATGTGTCCTGTTGGATTAGAACTAAATTGGCCATAGTATGGTGTGCTGCTCGGTCAAGGACCAGAACAATCCTGGCCATCACATCACAGATGTAGCTATTTTTAGATTGTTTGGCAAGCCAAAATATTGCCAATGAGGCCAAATCTAACATAGAGGATGTCAACATGATGTTCCGAACTAGCTTAGATGTGGTGTGGAACATGTTCTTATCCACTTTATAGCACAAGGAAGCCAACATATATATGGCTGCAAAATTCTTGTTGACAACCGGAAGGTCTGTACTGAAGGCACTGGAGTGCATTGGATACCAACGAGAGGAGGAAGTCGCTGGAACCTGGCTTTCTGAGAATGCCTCAGAGGTGTCTGGGTTGCCAATCCAGCCAGAAAGCCAGTAGTTAATATCTTTAATTTCTGCCAATTCATAAAGGACCTGGAAAGACAGCATCTCTTCCTCCACCCCAAAATCAACGTATGCCTGGGCTTTGTAATCCTGGGTAGTGGTAGGTGGTGTAGAAAATTCCGAAATTGACAACACCTGATAGATTTCTTTGAAGGTGGCCTGAAAGCTGAATTCAGTCCACTCCATTGCGGATCTGAATAAGATGGGTTTGCCAGTGTCTCAATGCATTCACTGTGCACCTGGTCCTCGTCTGGGTTGGTCTGTACCTCTTCATAAGTCATGACAGGTGGTCCTGACGAATGGCAATGCCACTAGCTCTCCCTTGAGGGTAGGCAGTGAGTAATCGAAAGTCTGATATAGCAGGAACTGACAGCTGGTGCGAATGATGTGTGGGTTGGCCCAGGTGCTGGCAGTATACAAGACAGTCCGGCAATCACTGGTACCGGCCACTCAGACGGCCTGGCTGAACAGACAGAGTTCTCACTGAAATCTCTAGTGTGGTAGTTTTAAGATGCTCCCTGACTTACAGGCCCGAAGGCCATTCTTGGACATGTTGGTGGGGGGGATTTATGCCCACTGGGCTGCCTAAACTTGGGGAATACTCCCCAGTGCATCAGTATTGCCAACAATGAATCGTAGGTTGTCTTCCTTGATTTATTCCAGCTTTTCTTCCCTTCAATGCTGCATGGACTATGCTTTGAACATGCATTTCATGCATTTAGTAAACATTTCTCCTGAAACAACACACAAAGAGAAATGGTAGCTGAGACTTTCTCTGACCACATATTACAGATGCTGCATATCATAGATGATGTGCACTTAGTATAAACAACACAAGAAACATGGTAGATTTCAATGCTCTTAAGTTGCATATATAGCATTTAAATGACATTCTTCTGAAATAACACACACAAAAAAAATTTAAGTGGAAATTACTAAGTCGCTAAAACAGAGATGTGAAAGTATTGTGTCAGAAACCTATGGCCCTGTAATGAACTTACACAATGCTTAGTTTTAATAATTAAACCATAAGTCTATCAAAACAGCATGAAATGTGAAAAATCTAAGCATAAATATCAAGCAGCACTTTAGAATTTTGCTAATAAGAGCTCCATAATGTACCGAGTAAGTGAACAAAGTCAAAGGCATGCTAACTCATAATGATCTTGTATAAGGTTAATGATAGAGAGGTGGAAAAGGGGTCTTAAAAGAGGAAGTCCTGAAAGGACACAAAAACACTCAAAATTTGTAGAATTTGTAAAATAATGCATACAACCTGCAGCAGATTGATAAATCTGCACAATAAATCCAAAAGCAATGTTGGATGGGCCTACAGGAACACAAAATGGCTGGACTGTCGGAGGATGGACTGATACAAAAACACTCAAAATTTGTAGAATTTGTAAAATAATGCATACAACCTGCAGCAGATTGATAAATCTGCACAATAAATCCAAAAGCAATGTTGGATGGGCCTACAGGAACATAAAATGGCTGGACTGTCAGAGGATGGACTGTACGACGTGCTCTGTACGGCACTAAAGCTAAAACCTAGTGAAATCTGGTGGTGCCAAGGGGAGGTAATGGGCAAGAGTTACTGCCCTTTGTCTATTGAACACAAGAAGATGTTTGTATTTCAGTAGGGCTGGATTCACAAGGTAGTAGGCTAATATTCCTAACATAATGAGATTGGGGAATGTATTTGAAGAAGAAATGGCAAAATCTAGATGGAAAATAATGACTAAACTGGAGAACTCATGTTTAAAATTCTGGTGACAACAAAATAACTTGGATGTAATGATTAATGTCATGCAATAATAAGCACACATCCGTCTTCACCATAGCTATTCATGAAAATCAGGTACAAATGAGTGACTTGCTAAATAAATTTCATAAAAATTCTACATTATTTCACAATGGGTCAAATTCAAATTATGAAAAAAATATTTTCAGATGTCCATGAGGCTGCATTTCACATTATTTTGACGATCTCTAAACACTATGCCAGAAAGTTGCTAAATGTTTGCTCAAATCCTACTTGACTACTTTGTAAATGATATTAAATAAAACAGTATATTTACTTTTTAACTTCCCGTCTCTTATCGGCACTTAGCTCATTCCACCACAGATGAAAGAAGGACATTTCAGCATAAATAAACTTCCTACGACTGTCCTCCTTCAACTTGATGAGCATACTGTTGAAAATATTCCTTGTCTGCTGCTTATAGTAGTCCATAAATGTCTTCACCCACCCTAAATTACGAATAAAGAATTCTGAGGTCAGCTAAGCTCATAGGGGGTTGCCTCCCTCTATTATGTATATTCTCCTCAAGGCAGGCCACCCAGATGAAAGCCAATCTACTTTATAAACGGCACAGATCCAGACCTGCCAGCATATAATGTGGTGGCAGACCTGGGTCTGTGCAATTTCTTAGGAGTAATCAATAGAACAAACATATATACTGGTCTGCAGGTGCATTATGCTATTGCAGATTAGAATCTTTGTTGTTTGCAGTTTGACTTGACTTATAAACAATTATCAACGGTACTTCTGTAAACAATTTCCATAATTTTATCTTAATGAGGTTGTAATTTTCAATCAAAAACTTCTTGCAGAAGGGATGGATGCTTTAGTGGGTGACCACTGCATGTGATCATTGTAAGTGAAAATTGTATAGTTGTACAAATGCCAATGATTATCAGAGTCTATTTGATCTGATACATTGTTACAATCTCAAAAGTAAACTTAATGTGTGATCACGAATCTAAGTATTGAAAGACAAGCATTACATCAAATATTTTCCAATAAACAACAATACTCTCTGCTTAGTAAGTCTATTTTATATTAAAATAAAGTTGGAATGTAAAATCTCAGTAAGACTAGTAACATTTTATTTATTAGGTACTAACAACTACCTACAAAATAAGCCTAAAATTTATATTTTCCCATTTATTGATACTGGACAAGGCAATATTAAGTCATTTTTAAAACTTCAATGCAGAGTATCTGATGTCATATTGTTGGTGACAGCGAACACCCAAATAAAAGGTAAAGCAAGGTTTATAAATCTTGCTTTATAAGCTTTTGCAAGGTTTATAAATCTTGCTTTATAACCTTTTGGTTCAATTTTCTTCAAAAGTTCCGACGCGAAAGCAAGATATGTAATTTAAATGATCCACAGGAACTTTATCATTATGATATAAGAAAATGCTAATGTAAAAGACAGTATAATGGATATTTTGCTAAGCAAATAAAATCATCAGTTACATTCCCAGAACTTATATATAAAAAGGAAAAGAAAGAAAAGATTTGACTGCATGAAAATCTTGATCTGGGTCATATAGACCATTCATGATGACTAGAATATCACATAACTTCCATGTTACAAAATAGTGATTAACGCAGTCATACACTTGCTGTAGTACCTGGGTCATTATGTGAATGGGCCACAACAAAGACTTTGAGCTGTTTGTTTTTCCATTCATTATGATCATATGTCACATTCCATCCCTGCTTCCAGGCCCCTCCATCTGGGTTGTCAAAAGGCAGCATGTCAAAGAGATCCATCATCTGTTATGGACAGGAAGACATGAGATAATAAATTCACTTTTGCTTTTCGTACATGACTGCATCGGCAGTATTATGTTCATACAATTTCAATTACAACACGTGACACTGTCTATTGACAATCTGAAGAAACTTTAAAAGCAGATCTATCAAATAATAGCAAATAAAACAAGCTTTACAATACCTATCCTTTTGTACTATGTGATAATAAGAATAAAAATTATACAAAAAAAACTAACTATTAAGAGCTGAATTGTTTCAATCTTTCAAGTACAACATACTGGCCTTCAAGTACCAAGCATTGGCCTTAAAGTACCATGCACTGGTTTTCAAGCACCAAGCATAGTTTTAAAGCATCATGTATTGGTCTTCATGTACCAAGCAAAGTTTTAAAGTATCATGTACTGGCCTTAAAGTACCAAGCATTGGCCTGACAATGGCCTTAAAGTACAATGCACTTGCCTTCAAGTACCAAGCACTGGCCTTAAAGTAGCATGTATTGGCCTTAAGTCCCATGCAATGGACTTTAAGTACCAAGTATTGACCTTAAATACCATGTACCGGCCTTCAAGTACCAAGCATTGGCCTTAAAGTACAGTGCAGTCTTCAAGTACCGTGTATTGGCCTTGAAGTCCCATGCACTGGCCTTTAAGTACTCAGTACTGGCCCTGAAGTACCAAGCATTGGCCTTAAAGTCTCTTGCACTGGCCTTTAAGTACTAAGTACTGGCCTTAAAGTACTGTGCAGTCTTCAAGTACCAAGTATTGGCCATAAAGACACAAATCAAGGTAAACAGGGTGACTGTTTCGAGAACTGACTGATTACAATTCATACAACATTACAAGAAGTTTACATGGCTATGAACAGAGATGTATTTAAATTGAAATTATAAAATCTGGAATTATAGAAGATTCTGGAAGCCAGTTTATATATATATATATGAGAGAGAGAGAGAGAGAGAGAGAGAGAGAGAGAGAGAGAGAGAGAGAGAATAAATATAATGTAATATCCCCTTACTCTCCAGGAATAAAGAAAACCAATGGCATATATGACTTTAATCATACTGTTTTGATAAACAACATACCCAGATGACATACTGACCCCTACATGGCCACATAAAAAGTGATTGATTAATTGATTGTATTATTACGGCACATCAGCACTGTTTAGCTATTTAGTGCCATACAAAAGGTTAGATGTAGGATTAATTAAAAGTGATAAAACGTTTCTTATCGACCAGCATTAAAAAAATCAAACAGTTAAAAACAAAACATTAAGATGGTAAAGGTGATATATAAATCTTCCCAATCAACGAGGAATGTAAATAGTGTATGTTAATGAAGATTTAGATGAAAATGTATTGAATATAAATGAGGGTATATACATTACATAAAAATGCTCAAGGTGATAGCATAAAAATTATGGTTTAGAATAAATGTTTACTTCTTTCAGGAATTTTATAATACAAGAGACATTTATTGTATTAAAAAGTTCCTTCATGTCCTGCACATTGAAGTACTGATTGCACGTAGGTTGGAGGTCAAAACACTCTATCATAAAGTGCTTAACAGTGAATGGTTCATTGCAAGAAATACACTTTGGTGGGTCTTCACCTTTTAGCATGTGGGAGTGGGTTATATAAATATGACCAATTTGAATTCTTGCAATGACTATCTCCTCCCTACGGATGGTTCTGTAGGAAGGAGTCCATTCTCCTAGGGATGACTTGATTGCATGAAGTTTGTTATTCACTGCATCATTCCATGATGCCTGCCACTTCTGACATAAAGACTCTTTGATACTAGGTTTAAAATCAGTATAAGGTATTTTTTTAAAAAATCAGATGGTTCTAGGGATAGGGCCATGTTTGCAGCACAATCTGCCTTTTCATTATCTTTAATACCAATATGGCTGGGTAACCAACAGTATACTATATTGTGGGAGGTACTCAGCTCAGTATATTTGATGAGAATATTGGTTAATAATGGGTTTTCCAGTTTTCTACTGTGAAGTGACTGAAGTACTGATAGTGAGTTGGAGAAGATAATGCTGTTTAAAATACATTTGCTTTCGATATATTGCAGAGCAAGGTGTACTGCTCTGATTTCAACTGAAAAAAATTGATGTACCATTTGGTAAGCAAACTTGTGTTCTGTGTTTTCCACTAATGAAGGCTGTAGCACCCTTTTCCTCATCCTTTGATCCATCAGTATACATTTTTGTATAGTTTTTAAATTCAGTGAGGAGTTCATGATAAGAGTTGTGGAAGATGGAGGGGTTTGTCTCAAGATTTTTTTCCATCATGTGGCATAAAAAGCACTTTTGGTTGCTTAAGTAGCCAGGGAGGTGTTTCTGAGAAGGATGTTTTCTGAATTTTTGAAAGATCAATTTTTATACTATCAAGGCTCGATGATATTCTAATGCCAAAGAAGGTATGGTGTTTTTGGTTTAATTTGTATAAGGTTTTGTATTTGGGTTGAAAAACAGCCGAAAAAGCAGGGTTCAGAGGATTCGATCTTAATCTGAGAGCATACTGTATGGAAAGCATTTCTCTACGATGTGATAAAGGTGGCTTGTTCGCTTCAGTGAGAAGGCTTTCACATGGGGATGTCTTAAATGCTCCCAGAGCGAGTCTTATTCTTTGATGAATTGGATCAAGCATCTTCAAGAATGACTTTCTAGCTTAACCATAAACAATGCAACCATAGTCCAGTCTGGAGCGAATAAACGTTCTATATAAATTGAGGATGACGTTTTTATCAGCACCCCAGTCAGTGTGTGCTACTACTTTAAGTAGATCTAGAGATTTCAAGCATTTAGCTTTCAAGATCTCTAGGTTTGGAATAAAAGTCAGTTTTCTGTCGAATACCTAAAAACTTTGTTTCCTCAACAACTGGAACTGACCTTACAGGAGATGCTAATGTATTTAGTATATAATCTTATCCTGATTAATTTTATCTGGTTAATGTTCATACTGCCTTGGAAGTAAATGAATTAAAAATTAATAACAAAATAGTAAATAATTACTGTTTAGAAGTATACTGTTGTACATAATAATTTTAAAGTTCTAATATGTTCATCAGATGGAATTTTGATCACTGATGTCTGTTAATGTAAACATGTAAATGTATGCCAAATATATAGCACAATAATTATCTGAAACCATTGTTTTTGTATTTCTTTATTATTACATTTTTGTATCCCCAGCCCTCCTTCAGCCCAATGAGAAAGTAAAGAGTGTCTGAAAGATCGAGACGATGAATCATTGTATTTGGGACAAGCCAACATTACAGTGTAAATTTTCAAACTTTAAAATAACGTCTGGGGTTCAGTGCTTCCTGTACAAGAAAAGTAATATACATCAAAGCCTGAAAGTTGGGGGGGGGGGGTCTCCACCCATATTCAAGAAATGTATATTTCTACATATATTTTTCAGTTTCAATTACTTTTTTTTCCCTGCAAGCCATCGACATGATATGCTATTCTACATACTATATGCAAACAAACGTGTTGTAATTGCCATCAATTGTTTCCATATTCAGCTGATCGTACACGCAACCACATAAACATTTTTATCCATTGAAGTTTTGTCTATGTTTCGGGAAAAGAAGACATCTAATTCCTCCATTTAGACAATCTGGATATCGACAGTCAGAATTACAGGGCTCACACTGACTTCTCTTTATCCTTATCAATCAACAAATCATTGCAAAAATTGTAAATACTTATCATAATCAATTCATTATTGCCACAAGCAGCTTGTTGGAGGAAAAATGGCGGACATAAGCAATGTCTGGAGGTGTCTAATTTATGCTCGCTGATTGGTTAATTGATCAGTATGACTGACAAGTGGCGATAGGTCAACAGGTGTTCTGTCCAGTGCGAGTTCAGGATCATCATGATGTCTTCGTAACTGACAGAAATGCATACACACCATTTTTGATTTCGAGAATTTGAAACCGTTAGTATTGGCCCAATTCTGAATCTTGTTTATATTTTGATGTAGTTGTCTTTCAACTGTATGCATGCGCTTTGATCGATAACATATTAGAATATCATCAACATATAAGGAGCAATCCACACCAGAAGCCAAACACTTGGTGATGCTATTTATTTTGATTGAAAAGTGTCACAGATAAAATACTGCCCTGGGGCACACCCATCTCTTGCTCGCGCTTATCAGAGAGGGTGCAGCCCACGTGTACCTTGAATTCTCTGTCTGACAGAAAGTTCAATATGAAAGAGGACAGACAACCTTTTAGACCCAGATTGTGCAGGACATTCAGTATCCCGTACTTCCATGTTGTATCATAGGCCTTTTCTAAATCAAAGAAAACCGCTACCAAATGTTCCTTCTTGATAAATGTGCCATGAATAAATGTTTCCAGTCTAACCAGATGATCATTCGTGCTACGGCCACACTGAAAGACACTTTGGAAAGGAGATATCTAATTGCTAGTTTCCAAGTACCATACAAGCCAAGAATTCATCATCTGTTCCATTGTTTTGCACACACAGCTCATCACAGCAATGGGGCGATAGTTGGTAGGATCTGCGCTATCTTTTACCTGGTTTGGAAATTGGTATTACTGTTGCCTCTGTCCAAATATTTGGTACATTACCAGTAATCCATAAATCAGTGAAGATTTCCAGAAGAACTGTTAATGATGGTTCTGGTAGGTGTTTCAAATACTGGTAATGTATATCGTCAGGCCCCATGGATGTATCATGGGCCTTGTTCCAAGATTCCATAAGCTCCAACAGTGAAAATACTTTGTGAGTTATTCAATGTGAATTTCAACCGTGTCTTTTCTTTTTGAGTTTTTAATCTTCAGAAGGCTTCTGAATAATTAGATGAAGAATTTTTAGAGAAACTATCAGCAAGTATATTAACTATGTCATGTTTGGAATTGAAATTCTTGTTGTTTAGTTTCAAATGTCGGAAAGAATTGTGTTTTCCCTTTCCATTTATTTTGCAAATCATTTCCCAAATCTTCTTTATAGAGGAACGAGAATTTAAAGTTGAAACATATTTTTTCCATGATGCTCTTTTTACTTTCTTTAATCATGTGTTGAGCTTTGGCCCGAACAATACAGTACTTAGTTAAATTTTTGGGCGTTGGACGATTATTAAAATATTTCAGTGCTTCTCAGCATTGCCTAATGGCTTCTTTACATTCTTTGCTGAACCATGGTTTTTGGGTTCTTTTACAGTTCAGTGAGGACTTGGGAATGGATTCTTCTACAATCTTGATTAAGACAGAAGTAAAATACTGAATAGGGTCACTGTTGTTTAAAACAGTATCCCTGTTAAACCTAGCAGTATGAAGTGTTTCAAATTTGGCCAAGTTGGCCTTCTTTAAATTCCATTGTTGAATTGCTTCATCGATTGTAACATTGGCATTCTTAAGAGAGAATGGAAAGTGGTCACTGCTGTGAAGGTCATCAGCAACCTTCCAATTATAATCCAAAAGCAGTGAAGAACAAATTGTCAAACCAATACACATGTATGTACCAATTCCTGGGTGTCAATATGTCGGCGATTTGGTGTTATATAGACACAAGTCGTGTCTAGAAATGAAATCTTCTACCTTTTTGCCCCTGTCGCTTATGTAGTTTGATCCCCATAAAATGTTATGGGCATTAAAATTCCCAAGCAGAACAAATGGGGCAGGCAGTTGTTGAACAAGGATGTCTAGGTCATTTGGTAGTAGGTTGGTGTTTAGTGGTGTATAAATAGAACAAAAGGAAATCACTCGATGTAGTGTGATGCTTACTGCAATGGCTTGTAAATTTGTGTTTAAGGGAATGATGCTATGAGGAGCCCTATTGTTCACAACAACGGAAACTCCTCCAGAGGCCCTGTCACCATTTTTGGAGTATGTGTTAAAAAAGGAGTAGTTTTTAAGTGTGATGTTGTCCATGTCTTTTAAAAATGTTGCCTGCAAGATCATGTTCGTTTAAATGCCGAAGAATATCACTGTAGTTGGTTTTAAGTCCTCGGCAATTCCATTGTATGATGGTGTTTTTCATTATGGATCTTTATCAATTAAAATGGATGTAACTAGGTTAGGCCTTTCACGGTGAAATATATGGGTTTATTTCTCTGAAGGAAGAATGGGATTAAATTTTTGGTTGTAGTTTTGGTTGTAAGTCTAGAGCCACCTTGAGTACATGGAGCAGTTTCTTCTGCATCCATATCCTCAGTCTCCAAACCTGTTGTGCAGCTTTATGGGGTCATCAGACCCCATTTGCTACCGATTTGTTTGTGACCTTTTTTTTCACTGTTTGGTGATTTTGGTGGTGTTGTTCAAGGTTATTTGAATCAATATTGAGTTTTTCTGATGTTTATATTGTGGGGTGTTTGAGCTGGATGGTAATTCAGGTGGGCTTGTTTGGGTTTGGGCATCTTTCATTGTTTTTGGATTGTTTGTCACAACAGTTGAGAAGGTTGGGCCAGGGAGAGATGTTCTAACTTGTACAAGCTCTCTGGCCTCTGGATAGGAGATGTTGGAGGTGTACTTAACCCTCTGTATTTCCTTCTCCTGTTTCCCAGTGTCACAATCCGTTGAATTGGCATGGTGCTCCTTTCCATAGTTGACAATGCGAAGTGGCTCTACACTTGGATTCCCAATGAGAAGGGTCTCTGCATTGACCACATACTTTCTGAGCATCTGTCTTCATGATGGCCATATTTTTTACATTTGAGGCATCGAAGGGGATTTGGTATATTTATCTCAACCTTGACTTGTAAAAATCCAGCTTTGACCACTTTAGGTACTGTTGGTTTGTTGAAGGTGAGTATAATGGTATTGGTGTCCTGCAGACTGTTGTTACATTTGATATGAATTCGAAGAACTGCAATGACACCTTCATTTTTCATCCCTTCGATGATTTCTGTGTCGCTGACTCCAGCCAAGTCACGGCAACAAATGATGCCTTTTGATGTATTAAGTGATGTGTGTGCGAAACAGGTTAGTGGAATATCATGAAAAGTTTTAATATTTTGGATATTTTCAGTATGTGTTTTACATCTGCACTCTACAAGCAGACCACCTGATTTCAGATTTTTAACACTTTTGGGTTTGCAGACTAATCCAAGTATAGTTTTATCAACTATAAATGGCGCTAGCACAGTTTTCTCGACTATAAATGGCGATAGAGCAGCAAGTAGTTTAGCTTCAACTTTTGATTGGATGACCATGAAACGAGGAAAAGATTCCATGCCACATGGCTCATCCTCAGAGTCTGAAATGGGATTTTTGTTCTCTTTAGCTGATTTTTTTGGTTTTAAGTTTCCATTTTTTTTTTTGTTTACTTGTTTCATCACCCATGCTCGCCCACCTGCCACGGAGTGCAACAAGGGGACAATTTTCAAGTGCCAGGGATACACAGGTGGTATACTCAGTAGGTAAGATTACCTCCCAACTGACCTGTTAAGCCACCGCCTTCTAGGAAGTCTTCTCAGAGTGGGAGAAAGGACAAATAAAAGGGTATCCAGTAGGGGCAATGGTGGTATCAAGAGATATATGTGTAGAAAGATAGAGAAAGTGAGCAAGTAAATTAAGACCTCCTAGGGCTTGGCATGACCAGCCGACTGGTTGAGACTGGGCCCTCCCGACCAACCTGTCTAGAAAAAAAGTAGAGGCCAAGGTAGTGTATTGAATTGGAAAGCCTCTGCTCAACTACCAGGATCCTTTCTCCCCTGACAAGGGATGCAACCCATGGCAAACAGGTTGCTTCTACTTAGTCACCTCTTACAACACTCAGTATGGATACGTCAGGCCAACTCTACAACCCCAGACCCACAGGGGCCACATAAAAGAAAACTAAAATGTCAATATATAACAAGAGTAATATTATATGGTTGCTCTAAGCTTACCAGTCGTCTATGAACATAACTGAAATTTTTGTAAAGAAACTCAGAGTAACTAGACTTTTGTCCTCTTGATCCCAAAATTGACAGCCTTCTTCTGTACCCTAAGTGCAAGTCATTCACAAAGTCTGTACAACTAATGTTACTGCATGGAAACCATTTTTTCTTTGTTCTGTAACCTTGACCTCTGACCTTCTGACTCCAAAATCAACAGCCTCTATCTTACTGATTTGACTGAGGTATGTCATCCTGAACTAATGTTATTGTGCTGAAACCATTTTAAAAAATTCCTTCAGTGACAGTGACCTTGAAATTTTGGCACCAAAGTCAATAGGATTCTTCTTTGCACCATGTACAAGCCATCCACAAAGTCTGGTAACTACTGACAATGGAGACCTCGAGTTTTGCGTGGAAACTATTTTTCTTTTTTCAGTTCTCATGACCTTGATTTTGACTTTTTAAGTGCATAATTAATATCTCTCATCCTTGGTGCAAGTCCAAGCCACTCACAAGTTTTGGTAACTCTAGATCAGGGGTCTCAAACTCAAACCACCCTGACAGCCACATAAGGGCATTTTTGATGGCCCAACAGTCGCACAACCTTTGTTATCTCTCATGACACAGTGTGATGCCAATCATTTTGCGGGCCACAGGATATGGCTTGGCGGGCCACGTGTTTGAGACCCCTGCTCTAGATGATGGAAAACTAAAGCAATTGTGTTAAAACTAAATTGGTAGCAGACAGACAATATCATAACATAATATGCATTGCCTCACAAAAAATCTTATTACTTCTCATGTGTTTGAGTGTCTGCAAACACGATGATGAAAACTTCCATTGCCTCATACCTGCACATCGGATCTGGCCTTTGGGGCATCAGACCAACTGCACATTTCCTTGGAAACTTTAACATCCTTGACTTGTGTGGCCACAAGCTGCTTGCTGTCCTTGTCCAACTCTACTCTTACTAGCTTTTCTTTTGTGACTGGTTTCCATTTAGTTTCTTTTTCCTCAATGTTCAAAAGTTCCTGCAAACAATACAAAATCAAGAGCAATTATTTATAAAACCCTTACCGCTTGCATTCAAAATTTAACATATGTCACTCATACAGCCTGTACAATCAATGGAGATAAACCATCTTGGTATGTTGCTTTTGTATATAACATGAACAGATTTGCTTTCAAAATGCATCAATTACTGTTGTTTATTTAGCACAAAAACAAAAATTATAATTTTTCATTAGATTTCTAAATTCATGGCTTCGTAGCAACAGGGTTCATACACAATTCTGAATGATAAATTCAAAGACTTTTCCCAAACTTTCAAAGACCATAAACATAGATTTCCAAGACCTATTTTCACAAACGTTTTGTATACAAGTTATGTTATATGAGAAAACAACAAATGCAAAATACTACAATATTGTTTAATCATGAAATGAAACTGAACGGATCATCAAAAGAAAGAAACTAGGAAAACTCGACTACATCCGAATCTAACAACCTTGGACAATTTTATTTGTGATTTTGGAAAGAAATTAAAATGTTTGGGTTTATTTCAATTTTCAAAGACTTTTAAAGACCTCAGGGTAATCTGCTCGAGTTTCCCAAACTTTCAAGACCTTGAAAATGCTACCTCATTTTTCCCAAACTGTCAAAGACCATATGAACCCTGAGCAACCATAAAATCTATGAAAACTGCTACCCTGTGAACAACAGCGATTTGATGGTATCAGTAGAACTGTTTTGTAACACACTGAAAACAACTCCTTTGAGTTTCTCTCGAATGACCAAAAAATGCTGAATTCTCATAAGAAAAAAAGGAATTTTATTTCATATTAATTTTAACAGAATTTATATCATTTCCTGAGCAGATATTTGACTGCACAGGTGCTATATGATGCAGAGTAGCTGAAGAACCAACAAAAATGCAATAATCTATCAGTGACCTCTGATCACTGACCTACATACATCAAATATAAAACCTCAATCCAATGAAGCATAAAACCAGTGTTTAAACCCATGTGGGTTTCCTGGCCCCACATATGTTGGTACTGAAATGTACTCTTTGCAATGTAAAGTTGTACACTTCTGATCTTACTAATACATTGACAGGGTAGAAAAATCTTGAAAAATCCATGGTTGTCCCTGGGCAGCCAGGTTTTAAAATCTGTTTGGCTCGCAGATATTTCTGGTTTCCCAGTAAATTACTGCAATTTTAACCCAAGGTTTGATGTAATCAAAATTATTTAACGACCTGTATCGTATACATAGTCTTTATTACATACATTAGTTGTAATTCACTGTCAGTCTTGTTTTCATGGAAAGTGTCACACATGTTTAGACACTTATTTAATCTGTTTAAGATCAACAAATAAAAGAGAATCAAACAATTTCCTTTTTGATAGTGTCCTGTTGTCCATCAACTTTCTAGTAGCTATCCATTCCTGATGAGAAATATGTCCATATTTTATGTTTGACTAGGTTTATCTAAGTATAGTTTCTC
Organism: Megalonaias nervosa; assembly: GCA_016617855.1. Classification (NCBI taxonomy): domain Eukaryota; kingdom Metazoa; phylum Mollusca; class Bivalvia; order Unionida; family Unionidae; genus Megalonaias; species Megalonaias nervosa. The sequence continues at coordinate 113,540 of JAECUM010004953.1, forward strand.
ATTATTGCTCATATTATTGTTATTCTGATATTAATCCTGTTTCTAAACTGTCATGCCCTATAAAAACGAAACTGGTTTAGACATATTTTAACTTTTAATAATCAGAACTAGTCTTTCCATACTTATCAAAGCAATTAACATAGATCAGGATGCTGCTATGAAAAGTCTATATCCACAAAATTCAGTTTTTTTTTGCATATAGTGGATAGTACACAATAATAACAAATATTGTTTCAAGGATTACAAAAATTAGCAGAAAGGATTTTTTTATATAAATAAATGTACTGTTTGTTAGGAATATGTGAATTCTCAATTCAAATGTTTGCAGTTTGATAAAGAACATTGTATAATTTTTGTTGACACTCTGGCCAATGCTTGTCAAAGAAGACCGCATGTTATTAATTAGTAAATCAAATTAAACCATATCCTCTGACTGGTTCAAATAAAGAACAAACAAACAAACCAGGCTGAAAAGTCATCATTACATATATTAAATTACACTTCTGACAAGACAAAGAAATCCCCATGTAGCTCAGAGAAACCTTTATGAACATAATTTTCCTTGTAAATTTGTCTAATTTAATAAAACATTTGAAATAAATTCTTGTAAAGTTCATGGCTGTACCCTGTAAAGTGTTGATAGATGATATCATTCTATATCTACTGTCATTACCAAAAATACATATCTGAAGATCAGTCTCTTAAATATACATTTATATAGCAATGGCCAGGAAATATATCCATATACTTACCTTTAACTTCTCAAGGCTTTCTTTATATCCGCTTGAAAGTTTTCTTAAAGCTTCCTTAATTTTTTTTAGTGTATCATGGTTTTTTATTATGTCTTTCTGGATTTCATTTATCTTCTGTTCAAATGCATCAAGAGAATTCTGCAAAATCAAGCATGAATCAACAATTTCATGATACATTTAACTGAAAACTATCATAATGTAGATGTTGAGTAAATGACAACCTCAAATGTAGTAGTAATTATTTTAAACAAGATTCCCTTGAAGTGACAGGTGTTCTATTGGGCAAAAAGAATTTCAAGCAATTCAAGATAAGACCACTTCTTCCTTTTAACTTCAGAGTTTTTAAACCATCTTCATATTCAGTGATAACAATATTACCAACTTACTTGCTGTTGGTGAACATACTGGATGTCACATCTGCATCATTTTCTTTTAGGAATGAGTAGTCATTATTAGAAGTCTTTTGGTAAAAAGCCAGTGTCAAGGTGATCATCCCTTCTGGAATTAGATGTGACAGCTAGATTTTCAGGATAGCCACCATGGCAGCCAAACTGGATGTTTGATGGCACCATTTTTCATTTATGATCAACTAGGTATCACAATAAGTCTATGGGTGAGAACTTGTGTTGTTACAACGATCCACATGAAAGGAACAGACATAGCAATATTTTCAGATGGCTGTCACGATGGGCATACTGAGGGTCAATTTGCTTAATTTTTATTTAGCACCAACTAGACATCATAAAATTTTTTCTGATGAAAACCCTGTGTCAAAACAGCTTTCCATTTCTGAGAAGTAGCAATAATAAGATTTTCAAGATGGCCACAAAGAAGACCGAATTGACATCCAATCAACATCATTTTAATTTAGGACCAATATTATAAAAAAGTTTTAAAGCTCCATGCTGATATGACTTCATCTTGGAGGATTAAAAATAACAAAAATTTAACATGGTTGTCACTGTAGCCATACTGAGTATCTTCTGGTGACAGCACAATGACCAGCCATCTATCAGAAGTAGTGATATTAAGATTTTCAAGATGGCCATTGTGATGGCCATACTGGCGTACAGACTGGTACCATTTTCATTCATGTCAAGCTAGCTATACATCATAAAAAGTCTTGCAGTTAAAACCCCATGCTGATATGACCATTCCTTCATTCAGAAGTAGTGATAACAAGATTTTCAAGATGGCGGCTATATTGGAGGTCAGATTGGCACCATTTTCAATACTGGATGTCTGCGTGGCACTATTTTTGTTAAGACCAACTAGACTATGGAATGAATGCTGTGTAAAGTTTCATGGCAATCCTCCAAGTAGTTTTGGAGGAGAAAATTTAACAAACTTGCGCTAACGGACAGATGGCAGATACCAAAGAACCATCAACATAAGCTCTTCTGTTCCATGATCAGTGGAGCAATAAAAAAAAATCTCATTTGACTTACTGGTACATGTCTGAAATTACATTGGAGCTTTCAAAATTGGTTCTTCAGAAATATGTATTTTCTCCAAAAAAAGTCAACATCAATCACTTTGTTTAATCTGTTTTTTACATTCTATCCAAATGATTCTCATTTTCTGACTTTGCATTATTTCAGTGGCAAATGGCATCATATAATTCTTAGCTTTTGCAAGCCACAAAATAATAAATTTCCCACTTTTAAAAATTTTGTACTCAAGCTTAATCCATGAATATGGTATACAAATGATCAGCAAGCAGAATATGGGATTCACTTTGCAGGGCCTATACCAAGATGTGATTCTGGGGTTCACTTTCCAGGGTATATTGTAAGATGTGATTCCTGGCATACACTTTCCAGGATCTATTCTAAGACATGATTCTGGCATTCACTTTCCAGGATCTATTCTAAGACATGTGATTCTGGCATTCACTTTCCAGGATCTATTCTAAGACATGTGATTCTGGCATTCACTTTCCAGGATCTATTCTAAGACATGTGATTCTGGCGTTCACTTTCCAGGATCTATTCTAAGACGTTGTGATTCTGGCATTCACACTAGCTTCTAAAAATCTGCATGAATCAAAAAGCTCAACCAAGTACCATATGCAGAGAAATTCCATTAAAATTCACAAAAGCCTATCTCTCCTTATTTTTATAATTCTTTTTTAAATGAAGTGGGTGAATTTTCCCCCAAATATTCTGCTTTAGAAGACAGTTTTTCACACACTATCAATCCACAAAAATTGTAATAAATTTTAAAATTTGTTCTCAAATTTTCAATACTGAGCACTATATTCTTAGTACAGTTCTGCAAAACAATGGTACTTAGGAAAACTATTTTTAACTTCTTGTTACCTACAATAATTTGTACACCCAAACATATAATAAAAGTACACAAAAATAACAGACAATACATTCAGAATCAAGAACAATGCAATTTGCATATTGTGCAGATTTTTTGCAATAAGTAACAGTAAGTTAACTTTCATGCATTTAGTAATAACAGATTCATCATTTAATAAATAACCCTATATATAAAAAAGAAACACTGAATATATTTCTGTTTTTTGTCTAATACTGATTCAACTTCAACTTCTTTCTTTCCACAGAATTGTGTCATTATTCAAACAGATTAATAGGACACGGGATGAAATTTATTAAACAAAAACTTTATATACTCATGATGTATAAACCAAATCCAACTGCAAAAAACACAGACCCTGATCTACTGTTTAATAATGCACTGGCAGATCTGGGTCTATGTTGTTTGCTCTAATGATTACTCCTAATGAAGTGCACGGACTAAGATCTGTCAGCGCATTGTGCAACAGCCAGCAGGTCAGTCACCATTATTTCTTCTATTAATTACTCCTAACAAACTGCACAGACCCAGATCTGCTGGTACACTATGTGATGGCAGGTCTGGATAATGTATATTACAGCTCCTTATATTCTGTACAGCAGAAACTTCAAAGTATGCATAGTGAAATAAAATGAACAAATTTTCTAATGATAATATTACTGCAAATAATACTACAATGCCAGTACACATTCCCCCAATATAAGGTGAACCCCAGGGCAGAGCAAAGATTTTTTTCTGTAGAGGTTTGATTTTGACAAGGTATGGTTCATTTAGCTTAAAATAAATAAATATCATTATTTTCTTTTTTTCCACTGAAATGTATTGATTTTGGAGTACAAAAGGGGGTTCAGTTACCTCCCTTTCCAATATGCTTCAAAATCTCCCCAGCCCATCTTCAATTAAATGATGGACTTATCAAAGGGGTAGCCTACTGAATGGAGAGAAAAATTTTAACACTGCATTATGTTGGTGTGGGATATAATGGCTTCTCATCAAGGGCTGGTCCACATGTATATTATATGGTTACTAGAGTGTGGTTTGTTTGATCCCCTATGAAATGTGTTGAGTAAGTTTTATAGTACAACAGCCCCCATTTATATAAAACTAATATGAATCCTGAATCTAGTCTTAGACAAAATTATAGGACACTGACTTCATACTGTACCTAGAAATGATATTGCATTTAACAACTTTTTGCTGACTGATGTACATCCATGCACTGGGCACATTATGTAACACAAGACCCTTGAGCTATTTCTGTCACATAACATGATCACCATATCTTGTGTTTCCTTCAATTTAGATAGCAGAATGCAATAAGTCACAGTTTAAGCACAATATGTATATGTACATATATCTCTTTAGTATTTACTGAATGTTTGTAATTTAGATAGGTTTGTTTCTCATCATGTATTAAATGTGTCACCATTAACGCTTGTAACAAATGTATATATATTTACTTGCTGATGTCCAATTAGCTAAATGTAAATAAAATTCTTTCTTCATGTACACAAAGCCTACACCTTACAAAATCAGATTTTGTATGTTCCTGAATGTTCTGGAATATTTCAGTGTTTAGTAAAAGGTCTTAAATCAAATAATTTAGAATTAGAATTGGTACATTCAAGAATGTCTCACACCATACAAATTTTAACAAAAGAGGGAATTGTCTGTAATTATCTGGAACTGCTAAAGATCAGACAATCCACATTCCTACCAAATTCAATGAAAGCTTAAATTTATTCAAACATTTTGGAATTTGTATCACTTCATAATCCAACAAGTGCCCGCAAATTTCCATCTGCAATATATGTAACTGGAGCTTGTATTTATTCAGATTTCTGGAACTTAAATTATATTTTCTTGTTTGGTCTGGTGCTTTATGGCACAGCAACACGAGCTGGTTATTAAGTGCCAAGGTAACTGTAGTTAAGTTCCTTTCTCAAGGATACAACATGGTAACTGGCCCAGACTGGTCCAATAATTCAAACCTGAACCGTTTTGGGTGGGAGTCCAGCATGTTAACCACTGAGCCACTGTGGCTCTTGGAATTGAGAGTATAAATATTAATTAGATGGTTCCACTTGTTGCTAAAATGTTCTAATAGACTATGCAGTTGTTTCTCTGCTTGGCTATCTAAAGTTTCCACACTGAAAATCATGGAAATAGTAGATAACCAGTGTAACATATTTCAAAATTACGCCATCAACCATTGAAAAATATCTGAAAGTCTATCTGACTACATGTACTGACATTCCTCTGCCTTATTGTGGATGATCTATCAAATTATAGATTTTTATTATGTACAAAAGACTTTAGAAAATATTTATCTACAAGCTGAAAATGTTTCATGAATACTTTGGGGTATGTCTGCCATTATACAAATGCCAATTTGGCCAAGATTAGTTTGATTTTCACTGAAGCTCTGGGTAATGTTATCATCAAGATGTACAATATTTGTACCAATTCAAGCCGAGTTTATGAGTCTGTGTTATAATATCAAACAAAAGTACTGCAAAACCCATTTTTATTTTACATTCGAGCACTTTATCATAAAATCAATAAACCTCTTAAAAACCTAATGTGCAAGTCTTACACAAATTTTGGTCAAGGTGCATAGTCTACAGCAAAACTTACTACTTAAAAACCACTTTTCTTATTTCAACCAATGACCTTGACCACTGGATTCCAAAATTAATGGTTTCTTCCTTACTCCAAGTGAAACCCATCCTCATGGTTCAATCCAGGTTTGTGATATAGAATTCAAGCTACTTTGCAAAAAACTTTTTTTGTTTCAGCCAATGACCTTTTACCTGTTGACCCCTAAAAATCAGCAGGCTTCTTTCTTACACAATATGCAAGTCATCCACAACTTTTGTTAAATATACATGGTCAGAAACTAAAATTTTCATGTTGATCCCATATTTATTTCAGTGGCAATGACACTAACCTTTTGACTCCAAAAATCAATAGGATTTTTTTTCATTACATGAAGTGCAATCTATCCATAAAGTCTGATCCATGTATAACTTGTGTTATTGTGCAGGAACCATATTTCATCTTTTTAGTCAGTGGTCTTCACCTCTGAACTTTTTGTAGCAAAATCAATATGCTTCTTTCTTATTACAAAGTCCACGCTGTCCATAAAATGTTTGGGCCTGGTATCTGATGTTGATGTATTGTTATTATGCAGAAATCATTTCTGCCCACAAAACTGATAAGCTTCTTCTTTAGTTAAATAAGTTTTCCAGAATGTTTAGTGCAGAAAAAGTTAGATGAACTGACTGGGTCATGGCATAATATACTCTTCAAAAAATGGTGGGCATATAAAAATAAGGCAGCTTTTATGCTTGGCATCATTAACTATATTGTATACTCATTTTGATGCAATTTCTACATGTGGTTCAAATACCAAGTGCCTGTATTTGACCACTGCATTGAAACATTTTTTTAATGAACAAATCTTTAAAAAAGAAGAAATGAAATGTAACATAGTGATAGAGACTTTAGGACTTAGAAATGCTGAAAGGCAATATCAACAATTCCAGTAGGAGTGGCAATAACATGATCTTCAATATGGAAATATTGGATTTCCAGGCAGCATCATTTTCATTAGGCCAAAATAGACATGGGGACTAATGTACATATAAAGTTTGATGGTTATTCTTCAAGAAGTTTAGAAGTAGTGCTAATAAACAGACAGAATTCAGATGATGGGACAACAGGCCAACCTTGAAGCTCATCTGGTCTATGTATGTATAGAGCTAAAAATGCCTTGGGTTGCTACTATGTATCAGTTTGTGCCAAAAATTACTTAGACATGAAAAATGCACATGTGATGTTGGGTTCATAACCTTCTTTAGCTATGACCTTGCATTTGGGACACGTTGGATCATATGAATGATATTCCAGTTTTGCTTAACCCTATAATAGCTTTTCAGAAATATGGACCTTTTGGCATCACTGGTATACAATGTACTATATTTTTTTAAAACAAAATTTTGATGTGGCATCAAATATGTGAATAAAAACTGTCCACTAAACCAAAGGTGGCAGGGGATAGTTTTGTAAATTGACCCTGTCAAATTTATTAACTTAAGACAATGGAACTAATATTGTTTACTAATTAAAGATATGGATATATTTGTAAACTAGGTGTTTCCGGCTTGTGTTGTTCTTGAAATTGACGTGAGGCATGTACACGTTCCATAATTACTCTGCAGTATGTAGGTGGTGAAATATCAATTGTCGGCTAGGAAGAAGAGCTAGCCCTTTAGCAGTAAACATGTGGGTGCCCCCTCATAACATAAACATGTGGGTTCTGGGCAAGCAGAACAGCTCAAAAACGGTTTGGATGGCAACTGCATCAACCTGTTTAGTACACAATATTTTGCAGAATTATCACCTAGAAAAAGGGCTTGCGTTTGTTCTGTGAGCATCCCATGGTGTCAAAAATGAACTTTTGCTATGAACTGCTGACGACTTCTCTGGACATGTGAATAATATTATTATGCTTTGTTTTAATATAGCTATCCAAAAATGTGGACCTTTTTATATCTCACTTGTGCATTTTTTAAAACGATTTTTCTTATACAAGGCGGTGAATGCGGCATTAAATTTGCGCATAAAAATTGTCCTTTGCACTCGAAGTAATACAGAGCGTTAAAACCGGCGACACTGACTCCAAGATACAGAAGAAAAACGTTTTACCGTATCGATGTCTGGAAACCGGCGCTGACTTGTACTGACAGTTTCCATCATCAAATACAGGCTAACGAACACCACACAGAAAAATAAAGCACCCCAAAGTGCAACATATTTCTTCATTCTGGCTCTTTATATAAGTATTCTAACTTGTCAGTCCAGAATCACGGAACCTATTCGCTCTCAGTAATTTCGTCTGACATAAAATATATACTTTTTATTACACAAATCTGCAATTAGAATCATAGGCACGATGAAGCTGGTATATCCAATAATCCTGCAACTGTTGCTAGGCTTATTAGCACA